>VXAL01005842.1:646407-653907 GCA_013399475.1 Chauna torquata
TCCATGATGCACGGCTACATGGACACAGCAGCAACGCGGGTATTGCCCTCCCTTCCTGTAGCATCAAGATGAGCATTGAAAATCTACATGAAAAACCTGCATAGGTTTCAGCTCAGCCACCAACGGCCATTATGCAGTTATGAAGGCAAGTGGTATGCTTTGGGTTTGGTTTATTTATTTTATATAAATATATATACACATATATATTTATGTGTATGTATACATACATATATATTTTAATATATAAATAATATATGTATATAAGATAAAATACATTTTAAGAAGATGAAGGAGTCGAATGGAGTTAAATGGAAAAAGCAGAAGTTCAGAAGTTTTCAGCACTAATTTTTTACTTGAGAAATAAGAGAAAAGATACTTCTGTCACTGTCCTGCAGAGGACTTCTTGGAGTTTCTACATAGTTTGTTCGCAGTCTTTTATGAGAAAGGATAGGAGCTGTCACTCCTCAAAGCCAGCCTCGCGCCAGGCAGCGGAGCCAGATGAGAGGCAGCAGCAAGGCCCCGGGCAGGCTGGAGGGCACTGGTCCCAGCCACCACTGCCTGTCCCCTCTCCACCCCAGGGCACAGGCAGGTACCACAGCCCCAGCACCAGCCTGGAGAGGAACCATTCCTCTGGCTTGGCACACTGTAATATTTTCTGCCTTAATGGAGATAGTTCTGAAATTCAGCAGTTGCATTCGGTGGTTAATTTTTTTCCCTCTCCAGGGTTTTCATGGGATATCCTGTTCATGTGTCCAGAGCCTAGTATACAGGTGACCAGAGTTTCTCATATTTAAAGAAAAAACAAAAAACACACGCACTCAAAGAGAAAAATATTTTTTAAACTGTTAAGACAATTTTTTCTACCTCATAAAGAACCAAAAAAAGCACAAGCCCAATTTTCCCACCATTACAACCTCCATTCCAACCCTCACCTGTGTCACTTCTGTTACGCACAGTCCAAAACACTGCAGCTGCCCTTATATTTTCTGCCAGTATAATTTTTTAAATACACAAATATTATACTCCAGGGCATGTTTTTCTGGGCCAACAATACATGCCTCACTTTTATTGTGAGGCACAAGCCCTTCGGTTTCATGTCTTTTGACCTCCCAAGAAATGTATTAATGACCCTATAAAGCACGCTCTGGCACGTATTCATATTAATACAATATAGTTCTTTGTTTTTATATTACATAGTAAAAGGAGGGGGAAGAGAAGAAAAAAAGACAGTTGTTTCAATATCCTTCCACCACAAAACATAGTTCAGAGGGAAAAAAACAACAGTGATCTGAAGAGGAATAGCTGACTTATTATTCAAGCTGTATTTTGGCCTGGCTTATTTCTGTTTGTACCTCTTTCTCCGTTACCCTCAGTTATGACTCCTGCTCAGTCCAGTAACAACGTTCAGCTGCCGCTCTCGCCAGTGAGCCCGCGCTCCATCCTGCCCACCAGCGCTGGGCCAGTGGCCTCCTCCTCCTGGGGGCAACGCCCTGGTGGGGCAGCCCAGGGAAGGTCTGGGGCACATTTGCAAGTGCCCGTGGCCAAATTGCTTTCAACCTGAAGCTAGCAATGGCAAAGGATAGCTCTGAACAGGTAGCAGGGAGGGAAATCAAAGATTTGAGCACAATCCCTACCCTTGGATCCCCTAGTAAGTACACATTTTGTGCCTTAATACAAAAATAATTACAAAAACAAGAAAAATGCTGGGAAAATCACTTCTGCTACATTTGCCTATAATTATTTTTTCTTCTAAAACCACTTAAATGAATTTTCTAGAGGCTTAGTTCAACACTTTGGGCTACTCTGTGATCCCAGTGAGCACGCTAGGACCAAGTTTTGCCACAACCGGTTCATTTTACTCCTTGTACCCATGTAAATAAAGAATGCTTAATGGTAAATAGTTTAGTAAATGTCGGTGTAGCCATTTAAACAAACAATGCTTAATGGTAAACTGTTTAGTAAACGTTGGTGTGGTATCCATAGTATATTTATGGACTTTTTCTTGTGCTCCCATTTTGCTTCTTGGTGTAGTGGCTATATTAAAATCTCTGTCAGAAACTCATATCTAATATATCCATGTCATTATCAGTCTCTCATTTGCACAGTAGACATCAATATATGTCACTTGTTACAGTTGGCTAAACAGGCTTAGATAGGAAAATGACATGCTATCAGATACACCTAAATAAAACACATAGAATATGTCTTAGCTAACCTTTCAATTAAACTTTCAAATACTTGATACAATCAAATACAAAACTCAAAATGAGTATGCCAAAGGAAGTCACTGACTTCTGGAGTAGACCACAATACAACCAGAGTAATTATTTTGTACTACAAATGAGACAAATCAAGTAAACCCTGATTTCAGTCATAATGTCTTCAGCTCTGCTGTGTACATGGGAAAGGAAAGCAAATCTGGTCTTACTCCCACTTAAGTCTGGGAATTTTTCCTCCTACTTTGAAGTGAAAAGCATCACAGTTCATAAAACGTCTGTCCTTTTTGTTACAGGAGAACTACTTTTTTCCTTCTAACACTTCCAAAGAACACTTCAAAAGTTAATAGAAGCAAGTTAGCCAACAACTCTTTCAAAGGGAAGTCTCCCAGTTGAACTCCATATTTTGATAAAGTGGAGAAAATGTCACCAAAAAAAATAATCCAAAACACTACAAAATCCAAGCATATAACAGGGGTAGTGCATTTGCCATTTTTTTAACTTCCTAACAGAATCTTCACTTTTGTTTATCTTTGATCTTTAAGACAGAATAGAAGGAAATATTCATAATTAATAATGTCTAAACAAAAAGTTTATTCCTTTTATTAATTTTTAAATTTAGAAAAATATTAAAAAACATGAAGCTGAAGTTATTTGGCAAGCTCCTTGCAATGCACATAAATAAATCTCTTTCAGCAAGTCTCCAAGGACTTTAGGCAAAACTTTCTCAATGCCAAAGAGGAAATCTAAAAACGATTCCTGGCTTGTTTGTTGAGCCAAAAAAGTGGACATCATGTCCAAAGTACAATTTGAAATATTTTTTTTTTGTACTAAAGAATTAAATGATGGATGCTTTCAGATCAGGACTATGTTAGGAGCTTTCCAGTGAACTAGTGTTACAAAGATTTTAACTCTTAACATCCACCTCATTTCAGGGCTTTCATTACAGCTCTTTGGATGGAGCAGTGGACTGCAAGGCACATTGGGTTTCTTTCTTTGCCTTTGGTGAGCAAAATATTTTGTCAGACTTACTTCAGCTGAGTGATATAGGTTAACAAGTGGAAAGGCATCAGGGGTCTAATGCTGATTCACTAGTAACCTGGTTTAAATTAACTTGTCCATAGAGCCTGCTTACTAGATCCAGATCCTACCAAAATTACCTTCTCGAGCATGAACAAGGCCACTTTCAGGGCAAGCTGAAAAAGCAGTGAGAAAGCAGCTCTGTGCTGAAGACCCCACGGTTTATTTGTAAATGGGAGCAAGTTTGGTAACCGTCATAAAATTTGGAAATAAAAATCTCTCCTTGCCCGAACTCCTGATGAGGCTGATCTGCTCTTCTTTCGCTTCTCATGAGTAATAATACACTGAGGACTTCCAAACCATTCAGCACGTCCTGCAGGCTCATTAGTAGCATGATCCTACAGTCTGTCGAATGCCCTTAATTCCCATTTACTCCTTTTTCGATTATGGATGATGGACCTGGCACATACGGGTTATGTTGTGGATAGCTGCTCCTGACTCTCATGGCCTCATGTGCAATCACACACATGGTCCTACTTTGTAGTAGTTCATGGCTCATATCCTACTACCACCTCCTTACAATATTTGTAATTACATACCTCAATGACTTTTCTGTTTCTCCACTGACAACATCTTAAACATGGGTTTAACACCTCTCTGACACCCTGTAAAATATATGCACAAACCAAAGTTTGCACAATCTTCCTTATCAAAATTTTGCAAAAGTCTAAACTTTGCATTTAAGATTATAAGAGTCTTTTGTAACAAAGAAAACCTCCATGGCCTTTATATCAAATATGGTACCAAAGACTGTTGGAATAACTATGCTAGAGAAAGTTCTCCAAATTAAGGTTACACTTTTTTAATAATGCATTAATTACGCATTGTAATGAAGATTTATTCTGTTTGGTTTCACTTGATGACAACTTTTAGTTGCAAATAAAGCAGAATTGAATCTCCTAACATGCTATCACTTGAATTTCTGCTCTGTGCTCCTGCTGGTGCCTTTCCTTTTAGCCCATTTATCCCAAACATCAGTGCACAGGGAAGTGTGGTGGGAAGGAGCTGGGGGCGGCCAGAATGCAAGCAAGTGGGATTGCTGCTCTTGGTGTCTAAGTGTCATCTTCTACACAATTTTCACAAATACCTGATCCAAAAAACATGCAGTGAGTGAGCACAAAACAAGCAAGTACTTTTAAGAATGCCTCTACTTGTGCTGCCATCTCCTCTGATGCAGAAGAGCAGGGGTTTCCTGAACACAAATAAAAAAACTAATAGGTTTTACAGCCTGCCACTCTTGCTTTTCCCGTTGCACATTAAGCAATAGTTATGGGAGGGACGTACTTGCAGGAGTTACATGCAGACCTCAACAATCTCTGTGTATTGGTTTTCTGCAGCACCAAGCCCTCCAAAAAAATTTGCATCTTCAATCAAAACATCAACAGAATCAAAAGATTCTTTGTTTAAATAAGGTTTGCTTCAGCTTTGAGATTTCTAACTATTGTTATCAACAACACAAATGAGGGTTTATGTAAAGCGGATACATTAATTCCTTCCTTGCCACGATTAAAAATATTGCACGGTTCACTGAAAATCTGAGAGTTGTGACTTAAATTCCTGTAGACATCAGCTTCTAGTACACTGTTGTTTTATGCAACATGCCACTTCCCAGTTGCCTTTTATTGAAAATGAGTATAACAAAATCATATACACCATCTAAAAATTCAGCCTTTAATATTCTTTCATTGTAGCTGGTTTTCAGGAGAGTGATTCTCGGTAAAAAAAAAGAAAGTGTATTTTTGAAAAGGGCGCACATTTGTATTGCCCAGCTTGTACGATGGCATATTAAAAATCCTTCCAAATGTTTCTCTGCTGACACTGAAAAGTTAAAAACCTTTCCCAAGATGACTGTGTGTCAGAATCTAAACCAGAATTCTCTGAGCCTCCACTTTCAGCTTCCTACCACTGAAATTATTAAAATTTGAATCTCTTATCATCACTGATCCTGGTTTCTTTGAATCACTGGGATTGCTCAAGTTCATTTCTAACAGAAACCTTAAAGTGTGGTTCAGGAGATGCATATGATCTTGTCGATGCCAGTGGCTTATAATCTATATACCTGGCAATTATGTAATCAAAACAAGGAGCCACTAAATATTTGGAGGTAATGGGCAAAATTCAATCATTTCTTAATGCTGCGATCAAAGGTCTAATTATTTGCTCAGCTAGAAGACAGAACTAATTACTTTAAGATGATCTACAGAAAATTTTGAGTAAAATTCAGCTGTCTTCTGAAAATTTAGTAAAAACCTAATGTTGCCACCTCCCAATTTTTTGTCCCTCATGCTTTTTCTGATAGCTGCAAATCCCACAAATTCTCTGTGATGCAAATAAAAAATTGCATCTTTCTGGTTCATTCAGCACCACCAGGAGATACATTTCTGCTACTGGATAGTATGAGCCTTTGAAGAGATTTGTTACTACAGAAAGTAAGATACTTCATGCCCATTTTGACACACTCAGTTGTTAAAATAGTTTCTATTAAAGCCATCTTTGGCAGAGAGCAGAGGACGGCTATCGCTGTGATCGAAATGTGTCTGCTACCACGTCACTGGACAAAGTGAACTAATTCACATTATTGGCACACCCAGTAGAAAACCTGATTGACTGGGGATTATATGAACACAATAATACACATGCACGCAAATACTCGATTTGTGTTTGTGCAAGGAAATACCTGAAAGCATAGGTACAGCAGTCACAGAAAGAAGAGAGTTATTTCAAAATGTTAGAGGAGAAAGGAGTTGTGTAGTAATTAAGCTGAAGTCTTCTGTTCAAACTTAAATGCTGTTGTGGGTCAAGTAATTTTTTTCTACTTCGATGTTACTAATTCCTTTTAACATAAATGTGTTTTATAATAAAGCACATTGGTTCATCTCAGAAAAATGCAGAAGATAAATCATGGGTATTGGATTTAGGAAATGCACTGGTTTCCCATGGCACTATGAATCCTTAGCCAAGAGTTCAGTGAGATATCTGCTACCTACATTTTCAGGATATACTATTTTTCCCAGTAACTAAAAATCCTTTCTACAGATTTTATTATTTTGTAGCAATGCATAGCAATCTTACATGATATTGTTGTGGAGAAACTACCTAAATTCACTAATTATTAGAGTATCCTCCCTTAGGAGAGGACAGGAAGTGTAAGAAGTGTTCATATCTTTCAAGCTTGCAAAGGAGTGTGTGGCTACTGGTGTCCTACAAGACTTTTCAGAGCCGCAGATGAGCCTGTCCAGCCCTTCAGCCTCTCATGTCACCAGCAACCCCTCTGAGGATGTGAGGCACAACCAGCAGGACCCCATGACCTCACAGCTTCAGCATCTCAGGGAGATTCCAGTCAAAAAGGGCAAGAAACGGAAATCTTAGGAAGGGGTTCACGAGCAAACTGCTGGACTAATAAGGACCATCTCCTGAGCAGTGCCCACAAGGTAAGACTTTGGTACCCTTCTTTCTGCAAAGTCTCTCCCAAGTTTTAAGTAAAGATTTCTTTTTGTATTTTTTCCCCTCTGAAAAAAAAAAGGAGGAGGGGGGGGGGAGGGGGCAAAGCAGAGGAAATTAATAGAAAACAACTGAAACTGTGTGAAAAAATCAAGCACCCAAGCAAGAGCTATCCCTGTCAGGAAGTTTTTCATAAATTCTAACTTATCATCTGAAGATTTACTTCTTTAGCAACAAATGGTGTGACCCTTATGCAACTAGTTAGCTCTGCTCTTAGAGAAATAGCACTCTTCAAACCCCACTATTGCTGCTGACAGAAATATTTTTAAAGCACTATACAGATAAGACTACTTTCTTTAATTGCAGCATGCAAATGGGATGAGAAAGGATGGAAGGAGGTGAATATTAAGCACCCAGCCCAACACAGCTCTAAGATATAGCATTCCCTTTCAGGGTTACGCGGGAGACAAAGAGCAAACCTATGGAAAGCACCAGCTTGCAAAGTGAGAGCTTTGCCTGCAAAGTCTCCCAGCCTAGGAAGGGCATCCTCAGGTGCTGCTCATTGGTGTGCAGCACAGCCAGTGATGGGCACCAAGGAGAACCCTCTCCCTAGGTGGGCACAGAACCATAGATACATCAGATGACACAGGTGTCTCCTTTGCTGCCTGGATGACGAAGCGGTTCGTGCTACCATGATCCTTTAACTGTTTGCCAACAAAAAGCAGTTTTAAGGACTTCTGGAAGCCTTGAACTTCATGCGAGA
>VXAL01005842.1:656407-739409 GCA_013399475.1 Chauna torquata
GCTTGGGCCCCAACCACGATACCCCCCTTCCTGGGGTGCCCAGGAGGGTCCTCAACCCCAGGCATGAGGGACCAACTTCTGCAGAAGTTCAGTGCAGGTCTGCTTGATAATTAAGATTTTCAGAACTGTGTTTCCAATAGCTAATTGCCACCAAGTGTTAATAGCGCTCAACAGTTTTACTCCAGGAAATTCCCCAAACATGCATGTATCCCATTTAAAAAGACTCAGAAAACTGCAACCACGTAATAAATTAAAAAAACTTCTAAACTACTTTTTGCATGTTTTCTCATATGCATTAATAATCTTCAGGATTTGTGTTCATTTTTGCACTGCATTTTTTTTTCCCTTAAGAAATTCCATAATGCACTTAAAAGCAAAACAGCAAAAGTTCAGCTTTTTGTGGCGTCTTCAGGATGCAACTGTCTAAGGACCAAGTTCTTGGGTCTTTGGTTGAGGAGGGTTTGTCCTACCACTAAGAATGGCTGCTGACCCTAACAGAGGTGGGATTTGTCCCTCAGATCTGCACCATGCAAAACAGCCTCACATGCAAGGAAGGGCTATAACCAGATCTCATCTATCTGGAGTAAGTCCCAGGAATAGCACTGGAGGAAGCACACGTTCCTGATCACAAGGGAGGTGCGATGGGCCACTACAATGGGCCGTCAAGGCCAAAGATGAGCTAGAGGTGCGCGCTCAGGAAGGGTCATTGCATCAATAGCCTCTAAGAAAACCTGGTGATGCCTGCTGTAAGCAGTTTTGCAGGCAGAAGTGGGAGGAAGGAGGGAATAAAAAAATAAAAAGAAATTTAAATGCGCTTCCGTTCGGCAGAAAGCCATTTGTCACAGCTTGGGTTCCAGGGGCACACCGACTGCACATATACTTTTATTAAATGCTCTCACAAATTTGTGAGGATTAATTTTAAAACACCTGTTTGCAAAAGGAAATATATGTTTTTAAGCTGCCGTGCAGTACAAGACAGTTGTTAAAAGTCTGGAGAGAATGTAGTTTTATGATGTTATTTAATATTGTGTCCAAAGATGCCTTCCATGCAATGAACAGGTTTCTCTCCCCCTCCCAACCTTGCAAACTGGAGCTCAGGAGTAAAAGCTCTTCTTTATGCAAAATGTGTATGCATATAAAACTCTTAGGTATAGTATTAACATATTTAAATTATCATAAAAATAAATGGTGCACCAAAACCGTCCCCGACTTTCATTTTTTTTCTTAAAAAATAGTTATGGATATTACTCTCAGAGAAACATCTTATGTGTGGGCATGCTAAGAATTCATGATTTCATTGCACAGCAGAGAATATGTGAGTTTTATGTGTGATTCACGAAGAAAATTAGGTGTGAAAGTGGGATAAGTACTGGGATGTACAGTAGATAGCTACCTCCAAGGCAAGATTTACATACAGATATTTGTATTGTGTTATGGAACCTACTTATTGTAACCATAAAAATTATTTGTACATCGATTTCCATGGAGTCAAATTTTAAATACGTAAAAGGTAGTTAATTCTTCCAAATGAGTTTTTTAAAAAATACCAAGGGGACAAGAAACAGCAGAGAACATAGAAACAGCCTCATCACATGATGCAGCAAATGGTAACCAGAAATTTACAGTAAATGGAAACCAGAAATCTCCATTAAGAGCACTACATAGTGTAGAATCAATGTAATCAGACTTCACTGCCTGAAAAACATATTTTACATATTGCTATCCAATTTCTAGAAATGATTTTGCAGCAAGAGAAAGGAGAAAGCATAGAGTAACAAAATGAGATGAAATGCTCAGAGCTCAGTTGTTGCACATTTTTATCCGTGTCTTTTAAATATGCAAGAAATCCAATGAAAGTTATTCAAATTTAGAAATATGGCAGAAAAATGGGATCCATGAACTATTAACTATAATAGCATTCAATCTAAATACAATTCTAATGAGATGAAGGTCTCTGTCTTCCTTTGCCATCTTCTCACACTTTTCACTATATTGATAATTATTAATAATCACACTGGGTTCTCATGCAGTGCCTGACACTCTCAGGCAGCAAATCATTTTTAATGGAGAGCAAAATAGGGAAACTGAGGGCTGGCTGGATTAACTATTTTGCCCAAGGTCTCAAGCAGGTCGATTTGTTGGTGGGAACAGAAATTAGACTCAGCCTCTATCACTTCAACAGCACTGTCAAACACCAGCAGATGCATTACAGAGCAGGAACGCAAGCAGCCCCAGATGATGCACCCCAAAACCCTGCCCACAGCCTTCCACTCCGGTGGAGGAATTACAGAAAACATTAATACCGTTTTTAGAACCAAGCCCACAGACACATACACTTACCTTTCCAAGTCCAAGCAATCCCACAAACAACAGCTCTTAGCATAGCACTTTTTTTTAATGAGTAATATTTAACTCCTATTATGCTCTCTTCTGGACTGGAATACCTGGATTTGTTTCTGACAGGTCTAGAGATGAGACAAAACTGCATCTTAGTTCCAGCCTGAAATGTCCCTAAAGATCTCACTGAAAGATGGCAGATATCTGAAATCATATTTGAACTAGAGTCAGGATTTCCCTTAAACGCAAAGCAAAATCCTGCCAAAACTGAGCGCTGGGCTGAACACAAATTTCTTCAGCCTCCCACAGCCAGCTTGTTAAAGCTAGGAATTTACCTTCCAATTGACATGAGTGGTACAGGACCACCCTACGTGCTTCCAGCAGTATCAAACTGACTCGTAGCAGCACAACTTCAATGGCTTGTAAGAGAGGATTAAGAAGGAACCTTTTCCCCTCCTCTCTGTTTCAAGCAATACTACAAATACCATTTCCTTCACCCCAAACTCAATAGCACCCATGTACTCACTCCCATAAAGACATGGGCATTTTCCTGTTTCCAAAGAACAGATGGCTTTTTTACTCAAATTCACCCTACATCATCGATTTCTTCCCAAGCTGTGCCCACCAGCGGGGCACCCAGCAGCCCCACCAGCTCGGTGCTGCCCAAACACATGGTGGGTCTCGGCGCTCCCGTGATGTGCCCATTGGCTGTGCTGGGGCTGGTAATCCCTGCTTTATTCCTAAAGCAGAATGTATTAGCAACCAGCAAGCCGCCTTCAAATGCTGTTCATTGTTGTTGATATAGTCCACTTCTTATTCCTAACCAAAGCTTAAGACTAGTAAAATAATTCAGGTGCCAGTTATTAATTTCTAATAGTCTTGCGCCAGCAGTACCTACTCCCCCTAAATGAAGTATCTGGCTACTCAGCTTCTTAATAAGTTTTTAAAAAATCTACTCAATAGTATTAGCAAAAGCACTCTGCCAGATGGTAACTTATGTGAAAAATTATCTACTGACATTACAGCTATTCTGTATGTTGGTTTTTTTTTTTTTTAAGTATAACAAATATGTTTATCTATTATATATAATTTTATCAGAAAACCTAATAAAAAGATAGTAAAGAAGCAAAGTTAGCTATTAGATAACAGTCCTTGCTGCCAAAAGCCATAATCTGACACAGATTGAGCCTGGTACAGTAGTCAATTAATGGCTCAGTGCTCATACAATAATGACCTACTAACCTGACGGTGTGTTGCTCTCACATTTTGCTATCCCCTGGGATGCTACTGTCACTGTGTTATCTATTGCCTGCTTCCCTATCAAAGAAAATAAGCAGAGCTGAAATGTATGTACGCATCAAGCTCTGTAGTTCATTGCACACCAGCCCCAGCAACTGGAGGAACAATAGATTTATAAGTTTATCCTACATTAAACCAAACATGCCTGACTGCACTGTAAATTACTAAATAATAAACCAGGTGGTGTAAGATCCTGACTTGGACAGAATATAAAAATCTATCAACCTGTAAAATACAATAACCATAAACGTGCTATGTAGCTGATGGCTCAGGTAAACCATCCACCTCCAGAAACAGAGATTTTCCTAGAGTAAATTGCAACAAAAGGTTTACTAAATTTAGGTCTTGAACACTTTTTCATTTTATGCAACACCATCAATAGAAGAAATATAATTGAGCTAAAAACAGTGGCAAATGTGTTTGTTTTGTTTACATTTCTTTGTCTCTAATGGAGCTATTTCATGGTAATGTGCTATGTTTCCTAGCATATTGCCATGGGCATTTAGTCTGATCTCTAAAGAGAAGATGAACTACTGTATAAGGGCATACTTCTTCAGTATTCAAACCTAACATTCAAATTAGATTGAAGTAGTACGGTAGGTACCAAATAGAGAAAGCTGAAAGGTCAGGGCACTTGCTTCCTTTGAATGGACTAAATCTTGATGTAAAGTAAACCCGCAGCAATTGTCGTAGTGCAATAAAATATTTTGCATGCCATTATACACACCATTAGTCCTACCCCAAATTATATCTGAGATTTTTAATAAGTGCTACCTTAGTTACCAAAATTAATTGCTATGAATGAGAGAAAATATTATATCAAGGCATTCAAAAATGATACAATAAATTATAATTCCAAAATCTACAAATTAATTCAATTTTAGTAGCTTTTCAATAAGCAAAGCAGGTTAAATTTATATGATTTACAAACAGTGTTTACATTCATAGAGGGACAACTAATTGCTGCACGGCTTGACATCATTACAGAAAAATGCTTGGGGATGCAGACAGTTTAATTAGGGGTGGCTTTAGGTTCACAATAGGGCTGGTATCATAGTGCTTTTCTAATGTGCTTATATAGGATGATCATAGAGCAGCACGATTACAGTTTTTTCTTTCTGTACCCTTAGTCTTTACAATAGAAAATACAATAATTTTTGCATAGAGGCAAGCTGACACTACATATACTTCTCTCCCAATTTTATTCACTTGCTTTACCAAACATAAAGAAATGTTTCTTAACCTAACAAAGTGCATACTCAATTGCAGATACATGTACTTTGCTGATATCAGAACAAAACATATACGAACTGTGTGCTCGGCCTCTCCCAAGTTCTCCCATTTAATGTTACTTGCACTGAAGCTAATGGGGACTCAGCACTCCACAAACAGAGCTCGTCGTTTGAATGGATCAAACCCCTTACGAAACACACATACATCATTACATCTAATGAGGGTTCAAGGCTGCTCTTCCACCTTTTTTTAGGAAGGAAAGGCACCGCCTTGCAGGGAGCACCTGAACATTGGTAGATGTTCAAAAATATTCAATTAACAATATCACTAGGAAAACATCTTGCAGGCAGCAAAGTCTGTGCATCTGCTGAAGGCTGGGGTAAAGGCTGCTGTTACAACTCAGCCTCATCAGTGAGTATTTTGTTCTTGATGAGACAGGGACAGATCAGCTAAGCATCCTCCCAGTTTTATTTTATTTTTTAAGTAAACCCTATGCTGAAATATTATCATCCTATAATTATGAGGTATTGCCATCACATATTATTTACACTGGTTTATCCATTGCTGGAGAGGAATATAGCATTACTCCCCTGGAGCATGAGGGTCATCTACTGCAGAATCCTGCTTCTCCCAGTGTCGAGACTTATCCCTTCAGAGGATGATTATTCACCCCCTCCACCATCAGCACAGATGTTTGCTTTATCTCCTTGTGCAATGGACTCCCTTCACTCAACAAGAAACAAAACCTCCTTTGAAAACCATTGATAAGTCCAGAATTATATCAGAAATTGGTTTTGTACAGGAAAAATGAAACAAACAAAAACACTATCCAATTAAAAGTGCACAAGTAACTTAGACAGGAATACCAGTGTTCCCACTGAAATGTGGCTGGGAGAGAGGCAGTGCACCCACCGCTGTGCCAAGTGCCACAGGATCTCTGCAAACCCCCGAGAGGGCAGTCCTGGGGCCATATCCCCAGCCTGGGGACCCCAAGCACTGCCAACACCATGCCTCTGCAGTGGTTGCACATGGCCACAGGAGACAGGAATCAACAGCAGTCTTCTCAGTACTTGGTTCTGAAATATTTAAGACATGTCCTATCCAAGCAGTGGTAAGAGATTTATTCCCCCACCCCACCCCACATGTATATTTTTATATTTAGTGCCCACCACAGCTTCATACTAACCATTTTCATGGTCTCCCATGCTAATGTTGACTCCAGATCCTCTGAACAACAGCTTCTCTCCAGGTAGGAGCATCTCTTGGTCTAATGTCAGCAGAACTGGGCGTAAGCAGATTGTGAGGCAGAGGAAAGGCATTGCCTTTATTCACCGCTTCTGCAATCAGCCTTTTTTTATTTTACAAACAAAGTTACTGGAAAAGTCATAGAAGGAGCCTGAAAACTTTAGATCTCCGTTTTGTGGTATAAATTTTTGTCTTGGACATGTGGAAGAAGCTTAACCTTTGAAAAAGGTAATGAGATCGGTACACATGCCACCAGCCAGTGTCCATGGAAAGTTTTTCTGAACTAGTTAGAAATTTAAATAATTTTCTGGGAATGCATTTTTGATACATATATCTATGTTACAACAACTGCCAATGGTAAAGTTGCTATGGTCTATTTATCTTTATTTAAATATTTTTATGCACCCATCACTGTAGCATCTGGATTCAACAAAAAGATTAAATGTAGAAATGCATTAAACTGTATACAGTTGAAAATGCAAAGTATTACTACCCCACAACACCCCAGCCAATCCAAAAACAACAACAAAACCCAAAATCTCTCAGCATGCAACAGCCAGAGACATGGACAAAACCAAAAAGACCCATTGTACCTCATGCATGCAGTAAGCACACTTGGAATTCCCTTCCAACCCAAACTATTCTATAGTTCTATGAATCAGGTACCAAATACAAGCTGTTTGAGGCATGGAGGACCCTCTAAGGCCTCTCCTTTGGAACAGCCTACCTCCAAGCCTGCATTTCTGTCTGAGCTAAGCTGCAGACCTGGTGAAAGCACGACAAGATACAGCTAGGATCACGTTCAGGAAGCCAGGGCTATAAATATTTTCCCCCATTCGGTAGCATGGAGTGGTGGGCAACTTAGCAACAGTTAAAAGAGGTACATTTCGTTCCTCTTTGTATATGATTATTTATTGATTTCACATCCTACACTTTAAGAAAGTGCTGAGATCATTATGTGTCTTTTAATAGATTTTGACTCCGGAGACAAACAAGTTGAGAGCTGTCATCATCACGATGCCTGCTGTCATTGTGCCATCTTCTTAACCTAACGTAAGGAAATTCATATTTAGTGAACGAGGAAATTACTTTGGGTATGTATCATTCAAATCCTTAAGGATTATTGGCTAATTAGGAGCACAGTAATGTAAATTTGCCTTGTGTCAGGTTTTCAGGAACAGTAAAATAACATAATTAAGCAGTGAACAAAGCAGATCATTTAAGCTCCTCTTCACTGACAAATGTATATGATGTCTAAATATACCATGGGCTTCCAATGTTAGCAACTAATGAGAACTGACTGTAGTCACTGGAAAGTCTAAACCAATGGTTTAAAAGAATAATCAAGTATGTTAGTCCAAAGTAAATAGCTCAAACTCCTACTTAGTGTGGCTAAGGAGAAGCTGGGTGATGTTCTCAGATCTCTCAGGCTGCGAGCCTGTGCCCCTGGCTCATGGGCGCATGCGCTGTGTGTGAGGCTGCACGTGCAGAGACAGATACCTTCCTCTTCAGTTAATTAGCAACCGGTGAATACATGGAGCTGCAGCAAAGCCAGATGGAAGTGCTGCACAAAACCATGCAAGCTCTTAGCATATGTAATTTCATATGTGTTTTGGGTCTTTATAACCTCGCTCTTCTTATTTTCTGGTTTGGTTTCCCTTCTGTCTGCTGGTTGGTGGCTTTGCACACTAAGCTCTATCAGGGCATTGGGTTACTTGGTGCATGACCCATTTTACATCTCATTCTGTCCAAAGTCAGTACCTGTGTGGTACTCAGTTACATTGGCAGAGTGGCACAAATTGGAGGACGAAGTGAGAGAGAGCAGCCACCCACGGAGGACCTCGCCTCTTGGTACAGCCCACCAGCGCTCTCGCAACCCTCAGAAAATCATTACAAGACTGAGTACAAATGGCACAGCCGGGCTGACATCGGAAGAACTCTCTTTCAGCACTTGGTGTGTTGCTTCTTGCTCAGTGTTTTGGGTGGCTGTCTCCTGCAGACAGTCAATGTGCAACAAACAGCTGAAGCGCTGGTGGAAAAACTCCTCTGGATGCTTCCCCTTACTGGCAGCAGTTCACAGGTGGAGGTTTCTTTCTTCCTCATACCAGCATCTATATTTCTTACTTCTGCCAGTTGCCAAGATTACAACATCCTGCTGCATCCATAGCATGGAACAGTCATCTCCCATGTCTAATTCATCCTGAACTTTTTCACCATGTTAATATTGGGAATAGCCTTCAGACTGCACAAAGCCTTTATTTTCAGAGCTCCATCTTGTGGCAAGTAAAACTGGCCAAGGGCACACGGGGACAAGATGGCAGAACATTATGCCTTTCACTACTCAACACTAGATTCAGAAGTATTTTAGAAGATGAGGGACAGTTGTTTACCTCTGTAGCAGACATTAAAAAGACTGCAGAAGTGCTGACGTGGTTTAAGGCACACTTTGCTAACCGTGTTGTCTTAATTCAAGTCTGATGGGCACCAACACTCAAACCTCCAAGAAAAGTCTAAATCATAAATACTGTACTTCTGCTAACTTCAGAAAACTCTTACAATTAAAAGTATTTAAACTTACTATTCCTCAGATTGCAAAGGCATACAATTTACTTTTGGTTTCTATACCAGAGTTTGCAATTACATTGAATAAGTCATTTACAACCGTCTTCTAATCAACGAGATAGTACATAGCATAAGTGTTTCAGAGCAATTAAATCTTTTTTTCTACCATTAACTAAAAAAAAGGTTATTTTGCAGGTTCTTTGTGCTGAAACGTAACAGCACATATATAGTGCTTTGTTATCAGTTTAAAAATTGAAACCTCTGTGCATCTTTTTTCCTTCTGGATTCAAGTTAAGTAAAATTGCCTTTCATGAGAAATGCTTGCAAATTATCAAAGACTTCTTTTTAAACAAGCTGAGAGAGTACAGTAGCAAATGTGTTCCTTGCAAAGTAATTGGAATTTCTATCTAAATTATTCTCGGACAAATTAAAAGTGCCAAATATAAGCCATTTTTTTATTGGTAAGAATACTATTATAGTTTGTAACAAAGAAAAGCTAAAAAACATGCCACAAAATCCTTGGAAAAGTGGAAAGTATTTTAGGAAGAAGAGGAGGCTTCTCAGCCTCCTAGGATGCTTATTAAAGGCTACATTCAATGAGGTCGTTAGGAAAAAAAAAAAGTCAAGTAAGCAGACAAAAAATTACTTCTCAGACTTATCAGTATATCACAGAATTAGTTCTTTCTTCCTATAGAGGTAACATCCAATTGATGGACTTGTCACAAAGGATTATGACTATTTAAATTTTACACACACTAGCTTTTAAATATTAATTTTCATGCAAAAAAGGAAAATAATTTTGTAGCTAAAATGTCCATCCTCCTTCCTGGCTCCTAATTCAACCAAAGAAAAGTGCAGTTGTCACCCTAAAATGAAGTCATTTTTAGCCCTCTGTGTCTAATCGCAGAGAGCGCCAGTAAAATAAATCAGCGAGGAGTAAAAGTAAAATTTGCAATAACCTGATACTACTGCCTCATCCTCCCACATCTCAGGACATAAAACTTACTGTCAGAAGAACTCAGAGCATGAGAATTAATCAAGGAACTCTTAAAATACTCCAAGCACCTTCCTTCTGATGACTAATTTGCCTTTCCTATTGCAAACTACTAATTTTTTATCTCAATCGATATGTACAAATATACCTCCCCATCAATCACTGGGGGCAAGGACAAGCTTCCACTATTTATGTAATACTGACTGCAATATGAAACAAAAATTGACCACAGCTAACCCAGGGCCAGCCGCGGCAGTGGCTGGAGGGAGGGAAGGAATGGGAGCAGATGGAGGGGGGCAGAAGCATCAGGCACCTGGGGGCTCAGGGAGGAGCAGGGGACTGGGGGCTGCAGAAAGCTTTGATGGGCAGCACACAGCAAACAGAGGTGCAGAAAATCTGGGAGGTGGTAGAGTAATGGAAAGACCCAAAAACAATCTCTTAGAAATGACGAAAAACCTGCTGACATCCCAGAGAAAGAAGTTAAGAGTGAGTGGAAAAGGAAGGATGATAGAAAAATGTACAAAATGCAAGATAAGTGCCCAGAATTGCTCCATGGAGTGGGAAGAGGCTGAAAGAAGAACAGGTAATGCACAGATTAAACCAGAGTGATTGCAGCAGAACCCAGGAGGGTTTGGGAATATAAAAATCTCAGAGATTTTCTCAGTCCAGCTGGACACCTTAAAGATCAAGGAAGATCAATGAGGAAATCCATGAATGTATTCGAAGATGGACTGAAACCAGGTTCAGCACTCACATGTGATGTGCACATAAGCACACACATCCAATCCACACGCATCCTACACACTTGCAGACAGCTGGCAGAAATTTCCAAACTTTGTAGACATGCAAAATATGTGTAAAGCTCACGAAGCGCTAGAGAAGCCCTTTGCTTTGGTTTCCTCCAGATCTGCTCAGACCTGCTTTTAGGAGCATGCAAAACTGCTTTTTAGGACTTACTGTGGTTTAAAACATTCACATCTTGGTTTACAAGCTGAATGTGGACACTCCTACACAGCACACATAAAACCTCTGTGCTCTTATTGCAGTTGTGTCAGTTCAGGGATGTAGCAGCTGAATTCAAAAGGTGTTTCGTGTTAAATGGCTGCAAAGGAAACACATACTGGAAAAAGGCAGAAGTGGTCAGTAAGTCTGTCTCCATTCCCTTGACACTTTCCCCAAAGGAAACTTTTTCACTGGAAAAATAAACAGAGCAAACAAGCAAGAGTATTTCAAGTCCAACAGTGCTCTTGGAGGTGCACCGGGCTGGGCTCTTCCACTTTCCACCCAGGTAACTCCCTCCACTCAGGGTGGTTCTTTCCCTGGAGCACGAAGATCTGCCCCTGCCTTGCTTACCAAGAAACAAAGCCATAGCAGCTATGGAGTCCAATATTTCAGGAAATTAAGCACAACAGAGAAAGAAATCAGAGAAGAAAATGGCAGCATGGAGCACCAAAAACACGTCTCATGAGTTCCCAATCAGAGCAGGAAGATTTTGAAGTCTGGGTTTTCAATTTTTCAGGGCAGGGTGGTTACATATTTTAGTGACAAAAATAGACCAATGGCTTGATCACTAATTTAAAACCACTTTTGGTATAAACTCCTCCACTCATCATTCCGAGTTAGCATGCATCCTGGAGGTGTTATGACAAAGCAAAGCAGTAGACATGGAAGGACAGCCCAAAATAAGGAGATGCAGGTGACAAGGATCTGCTTTGGCAAAGTGATTTGGATGTGCTTAGTTTTGAAGACAAAGTTAGGCTCATGGACTTTAGTAGGACTGCACATCTGAGAAAGTCACATTATTAAGGTTATAGATGTGCTTAATTACCTTGATGAAATATAGTCCAATTTGTTAATTTAAGTGAGTGAAGTACTAAATCATGTTGAACATTATGGCACCATGGTACTGCTTCTGAGCAAACTTGATTTTATATAAAATGAAAAATTTAATTTCAGAGTTGAGGACTCTTACTCTCCCCCTTCTGTGACACTTGCACACATTTTTCTCCCCTGCAAAAAGACATGCAGCACAACACAAAAACAATGAAAGACTTTTAAGGGGATAAACATTAACCCCAGTGAGACAGGGCAGAGACATACATGTATAGATCCATACTAGTGTCAAAACCAGAAAATGTATTTCCCTAAGCCTTATGATGCTCATCAATTCAGTTCATTAAACCCCAGCTAAGAATTTAACATCAGAGATGAGTTTTCACATATTATTAAAAAAGCAACAACAACACACAACCAAGAAAACTCTCTCACTGCATCTCTTTGCCTTTCTATCACAAAAATGCCCAAGAGATTCTAAATTTGACTCCTGGTAGTACTAGTCAGATTGGTTTTATTAATTAAGACGAGGAACTTATTGGAATTTACCTTGAAAGACCACACAAGGTACATTTATTAGAATAATCTCCTTATAAAGAATAGAAACAAAAAAAAAAAAAAAGAGAGAGAGAGAAGTATAATGCAATTGAAGGTATGTAGGTGTCAGAATAGGTTATTACACCCTGTACTGCTAACCTACAGACACCTCTAGCAAAACAAAGCGCTCCTGTCTAGTCTTCTCAAGTTGAGGAATTTAATAAATGGAATTAAAAAAAAATGTGAATCCTCTAAAATTAATAGCGACATAATGAATGCTTCCATATTAAAATTGAGTGACTATCATACATTTCAGAATAAAAAAGATCATTTCAGATCAGGTTGTACATGAACTGCTGCCAGGAAAACAGACAAGTAGCACTGTAACAGAACAACTGACACTCTGGCCAAAAGGATTTTTGAATTATTTTATAATCACAGGACATTTTTAAAATTCTTTGTCAAATATATGAAGGGGGCCTACAGCATTTAAAATAAACCAAGCAGGGAGAGCTGAAAACTACTTGGAGAAAGCAATGCTCCAGCTTTTGTGTTGACACAGCTCCCGCGAATGTCCTTGTTTCTCTTTGTTCAGAGGCTGCACAGTGCACAAGCCCCTCGCCCATTGCTGGAGTACATCCTACCTGGTCAGAATACGCACACCACCCCGAGCAGAAGGGGGACATATGGCAGGAAAGGAGTGCCTTTGGTCTAGAGGGTATTGCACAGCACTTCAGGACAGTTTATATTTGAAATAAGCCTGGCTGGAATTTGCAGACGGCTGTTTCTTGCTGTAGCTCTCAACGTGCTGTAAATTTTGTTGTTACATCTGCTGTATTGTCCTCTCTTGCCGAGTGCTCTGACAGCAAATATAAGCTTAAATCAGCTCTCGGAAAAGAGAGAAAAAGCAAAGCCGAGTTAGCATAAGACTGAGAAAAGCTGAGGAAGACCTACAAATTGAAGCATTGCCCACTAATTTAATATCCCAGTGAAAACCTGGTCACTTTTTAAAAGCTGAGTAAAATTATTTTCAAAGGGAATTATGCTACTTTGGAAAGTAGTACCTCAACTCAGTCTGATCTGTAAGTGCCCTGCTCAAATTCTCATTCATGTACACAATATCAGACAGCATTGTGTCTTAAGATTATTAGGCTATGTTGAATATTAATTTTGCTCTGTGCTTACAAAATGACTAACTCAATCAGTGAATTTATTGGAGACATATTTAAGAAGGGGTATTTATGGATTAGGCACAGATTTTAGAAATGAAATGGGAGACAATCTAACAAATCTATCAGGAATAAGATCAACAACTTAAAGTTTAAACCAATCATCTTGAGTATATATTTGAACTTGGATATGCAGATGTGGTGCACAAGTCCCAATGGTTCAGCAATACACTCAAAGGATCAACAGCCCTATAGACAGCTAAATTACTCGGAAAGCCAGGGAATTTATCAAACATGAATTTCAAAGTGGATTCTAGCCTGCAGGAAAAAATGGAAGTGCCCATTAATGTACATACAAAATAAATGTTGTCTGCAAGCTCATTCAACTATTTATTTTTGACACAGAACTGGCTAAAGATTTTTAATTTACATAAAAAGGTACAAAGACTGTAACCCCTTTGATGGAAGAGATGGGAATAAATATCATGCAAAAGTGTTTTTGTTTGTTTTTTAAAGATGCACTAACAACCTCACAGGTACAACACAAAGGAATCATTTACTCTCCTTCACATCTATTAGTGCATTATTTATAACTAACTCCAATTTAAGAATGTTAGCATTAAATATGTTTCTCACATGTAGAGGAAATTCTTACAAACTGATCATATATTATGGATGAAAATTGTAACAGCTACGTTGAAACTAGTTAAAGCAGACATGTTTGAATTGAATGAATACTGAAGTACGCTGTAGCCCTTGCTAAGTTAGGTGCTGCCTAGCTCCTAACCTAAGTATTTATTTTACTGACCAAACCAAAAAAAAAGCAGTTAAATTCATGTATTGTTGACAGATCATTTATCAAAAAAAAAAAATTGTTTTTAATAATGAAATATTTCACAGTCAAGATTCAAAAAAAAAAAAAAATCATTGAATCATCCATAGGTCTTCCAGAACCAAGACTTTGCTTTAACTGTATTAAGGAAGGGGCTGAGCATCATGTAAATGAGAATATGTTACACAAATTATATATTATAAACTTATAATTTTTTAAATAAGATATATATTTCACCTCTAAATGAAATAATCTTAAATTCTCCTAACGATTTTAAGATATAGCCTATTGCCCAACACAAACTTGGCAAAATTGGCCTTCAGAAGAACATGTCCCTCTTTCAAGAGAAACCCATTAACCATGTTGTCGTTCATGGGATTTTTACCATCAGTCTTGTGACTCAGGGAGTTTTTTGAAGTCTCAGACTACTTGAACCACATTGCTATGTCTGTCTCTCAACTTTTACTAAGGTTAAAATTAAGTCCTTAACACTCATAGCATCAGAAAAGAGATCACAAAGGTGCTAATATTTTTCAGAATCAAAAAACAGATTAAGAGGTACTTGCTACTCTTAATAATATCGGATTCCACTCTTCATTTTTAAAGAATTGTGACTCACAGGATTGTGTTTCATAAGAACTGAATGGTACATTAGCATTTTTTATCCAAATCAAAGATAGTCTTTCCATTCAAAATCCAGTCCATTGGCAAACAGCCACTTGAAGACTGCACCATTGTATTCGCTATCCCAAAGGTCACGTACACACGTGAATAAAGAGAAACATAAGATTTCACAAAACAGTATTTCAGCATTACTAAGCATCACTAAGCATCACTAAGCATTACTAAACATTACTAAGCTGTTGAAATACTCCATTGTTATTAACAATTTGGCAATAAAGCAAATAATGTTGCATATTAAAGCACACCTGGGTGGCACAATGGGGCAAGGTACGGGCAAACTCAAGGTAGACAGGAATGGAAACAGAGAGACAGTGTCAGCACAACCCCTCATGTTTGAAAACTGAGACTTGTAACACTAATTGCAGATGAGGGCATGCATAAGGAACACTTTATCTTTTTCGGTTCAAGATTTAAACACTAATTCCAATTCTACAACATCTGCATCACTAAATGGCAGCCCTATTCTCCCACTGCGCTGAAACTGAGCAAAAGTAGGACCAAAAAGTGAATTGTAGCAGCAACACCACAAAACAACCTGCATGTGAAAACCCATATGGTGTGTGCAGACCACTTTGCAAGACAGTACAAACTGCAACTCCCTCTATGCAAGGGAGATTATATCCGAATTTAAAAAAAAAAAAAGAGAGAGAGAGAACAGGGGGCTCTCATGATTTATTCAATTTCCTGGTAAACAAGAGCATGTCTGCTTGCATGTTAAAGTTTAAAACATATTCAAAGGCATTTGTATATAGGACCTAAGACTGAGAGAAAATGTGTTATCACTTTGTAATACATCACACGTAATAAATATTTGTTTAACAATGCCTGCATGAACTTCATGCGTTAATCAAAATTGAATGTGGCATGATTTGTATGATTAATTCAAAAGTCATATTCCAAATGATAAATAAACTAATATTAACACTGTGTGTTCATTAATAATGCAAGTTCTTGCTGGTTCACAAACACAACTGATACAGTTAATTGAAGGATCACATTTTTAAAATATTCTTTATTAGAGTTTCAGTGTTCCATTCATTCAAGACCCAAACTAATAAAAAGACCATTCCAAAAGCTCTCCAGATTTGAGCCCATCACTTCTTTTCATCAGCATTATGATGTGCATGTAGAAGCATGGTAGAAAAATGTGATGTTAACATGGAAATAAATATAATTACCTTCTCATAAATGACGATTTCTTACTTCAGCTTCTGAGACACCCAGCCTTAAAACCAGTCCATAACCTTAAAACCAGTATAGTTTTTACCTAAAAAGCATTGCAGAATCTAACTGGGAAACAATATCAATATCATCCTATAGTAACTTAGCACAGCTGCTTGAACATTGGCCCTTACCACTCAATGGTATATTTTCCCCTTAAAAAATATCTATACCTATATCTACATCTATGTCTATGTCTATATCTATATCTCTCTATATATACATAGATACATATACAAACTACAGCCCTGGAATGCACTGGGTCCAGAAACACCACAGTGTTTCTGCCCATCAGCGCCCACCAAGGGGCCATGGGCTGGGCAGGCTGGAGGTGCAGCCATGGAGCAGGGCAAAGGCTGGCTGGTGACTGGGAAGGTGCTTCCATTTTTTATCATCAATGGCCAACAGTTATCCAGTCTGGAGAATGAGCAACACTGCAAAGTCCTCTGAGAGTGGATAATAAACCTGTATCAATACTGAACTGGACCAGACTGGGAGGAGTGGCAAATTCTATACTGTTTCCCCAAACCTTGCAGGCAACCACTGTTTCTGGGTGAGGGAAGTCTCTGGGTTTTCCGTAGAAATATTCATCAATGTATTTTACACGAAATCTTGTCTTCCTACTCCTCTCTGAAGTATAACTTGTTAAATAGTGTCAATACCCAAATCTGAAAAAAAAAAATTGCTTTTAAGCCAAACCCTCTGGTTATTCTGTTAGCCAAGCACATAGCTGGCTATGAGAGCCTGCATGCAACCCATCATGAACCAGTGCCTTTGTGCTTGCAAGCAAAGTGTCAGCTAATCACACCTACAAATTCAAACATTCAGAGTTCACTCTCCACAAAAGAAACTGAATATTTTGTTTGAATTTGCTTTTTTTCCCAGTGAATACTCCCGACAATAAACTCTTTCATTAGAACATTGGTAAAAAGAAAAAAAGTTATTATAAAGAGAGCAAGCATGTTGCCAAAACAAATGAGTTTTAAAATCCAAGCAAATACCAATGGAAAGCACTTTGGTGTCAGATGCCACCCAAGTTTTTGTCTGTACGCCGTTGGTATATGCAGTTATATACATAACCATGGTATTTTCCACATATTCTGTCTTTAATGCGTTAGCTGTATGAAAGTTATCATACCCATCAGTATCCAGAATAGAGGTAGAAACACAAAAAAATGACATCCTTACTACACCATATTTTATGCCTTGTTTTTATTTCCTTTACTTGCCTTTCAGTGTAAACAGTAGATGTTGTTATAAGAGGTCAGTTTTATATGCTGGTGCACCACTGAACTGTTTAGGTTTAAAATGACACTACTGTTTAAGACCCAGTAATTTTCAGAACATATGATTTACTGCTCTGGCACTCTATAAGCCTCATTTCATACCTCCAAGAATGAACTAGTCAAAGTGTTAAATAAACATGAAGTATAAGGCTTGTTTTCTTTCCAAAAGTGCAAGCACTGTATTACTCTAATGATTAAATATTGTTAAAATATACAACTGAGTGACTAGTTTCACAGTTGATTCTTTCCCTGTGCTTCATTTTGTGTATTAATTATTTTGTGTTCAGACAAAGGCTTTAAATAAGAAGCATAAAGAGTTTCTGAAGACTGAAGAAGCAATGGTTTTATCTGCATTAAACTGATTATAAACAGTTATATTTCTGAAGAAAAAAGGAGAAAAGAAAAAAAAATCTTAACTAAGCTTGAATCCCTCAGATGTGGAAGGACCTGATCCCGCCTGCACTTCAGCCCACGCCTCCGGAGGGCGCGGGACGGAACGACCCAGCTTGCCACCACCAGCCCAGTGCAGGCGTGACGCGAGCCGCAGACAGCACCCCAAAATCTTCCACGTGCATGAGGCAGCCTGGTGCTGGCACGCGTCCTGCGCTCCCCCGCCTGCAGCCCCTGCGTGTCCCCGGCGGCCAGCACCCTTCTGGTGGCCTTCAAGGTGCAGTATAGTTAGCACCATCAGCTGGGACATTCCCAAGGTGAAGAAGATTGGAAGATCTTGAAAAAAAGTCAGTTACAGGAACAGAGCACTAAACTAAGACCCATTCTCCAACAAATTTTCAAAGGCAGTTTTAAGCAGGAGATTAGCAAAAGTTTTTACTGCGAAGTACTGCAGATCTCTGAGTCCACAGAGAGGCCCGTTCCATAACAACAATCTCTCACAAACATTAGCATGATCTGCAAAAGGAAAGCCCCAAGAGGGAAATGATCCCAAGTGATATCTTCAGTGAAACCCATCCTCCAGCGAAAGAGTTTGAAGCTTGCGGTTGCCATGTTTGTAAAAGTAGGTTTTGAGAAAAATGTATTTTCTTTATGGCCAAATCAAGGGTTAAAAAAAAAAAAAAAAAAAAGGAAACGAAACAAAAAAGATTGCTGAAATGTCAAAAAATTATCTTTTGTTTTATGGACAAGAAAGCACATTGACTCTAGGTTTTGTCATTGCAGGCCTGATATCAATCTTACTCAAGTTTGCTGGAAGTCATTCCGCTGCTTATAAAGCACTTTGGCATCAAGGACTGTTTCTGGAAATTAAAATTATGCATGTAAAGTCATAATACATTACAGAGCAATGTTAACAGTGACTTAAATTTCCTCATCTACTACCCTGTTCCCAGATGCTTATAAATTTGCCAAATTTCTTCTATCAATCTGAAAACCTCCCTCCTGGACCACACCTTTGTCAGGCCGAATTTTCCAGGGGTTTTGCTGTTCCAGCAGGGCAGGGATGTTCCAGCCAGGCGCATTGCACAGCACCAACGCTCTCCCTCTGCAGCCCAGCAGCCTCCAAACCAGGAGGATGCTGAAGCTGTTCAACGGAAAATTTTCCAGAGTGGAAAGTAGGACTTGAAATTTGGCAGACAAATAGCCTTTCTGTCAGTAATCTGAATTTGGGCAAACTTACACTGGAATGGTCATGCCAGGGAGGGAGGAGAAGCAGTGTTTATTTGTCTGATAGGCTTCAGCATGCCAGGCACCTTTGCAAGCTTTAGGCCTGCTCAGACCTCGCCTGATGAAGTCTTTGCGTTACAGACTGAGTGCAAGTACTTGTCGATGTGCACCGTACTCGTGCGAGATGGGCGTGCAAATCCGGTACAGTGGCCCATACGCAGGATGCAACGTCTGCCCAGGTAGGACTGCAGTATCTACCAAGGTTCCTCTTCCTCAGTTTTCCTTGCATTCTTAAATCTGACCCTTAATATCGTTTGAATGTAGGCTTTTTCTGCAGTTTAATATAGCTATACCTTTGCTAAGAGTCACATCCTCCAGTTCTGACACGATTGAAGATAGAAGATCTGCAGGGAAATGTAGAAGCAAGAGCCATAAGACACTGGGTTACAGTTCATGAGAATTTGCAATTTAAGTATATGATGACTGAAAAAGATGAAGATGTGTTGTGAAATGTATCTTTTATCCAATCCATCTGCAGTCTGCTTAATTAAAGCCACTAATAATACATATAAATAATATGTATTAATATAAATAATATGTGAATAAATACATAATTAGAAAAATAAATAAGAAAAAGTGGAGCCATTTCTTTTTCCGGTAACAAGCATACTGTTGCGCATGCAGCCCACAGCCCAGCCCAGTGAACACAGGCACAGGTTTGGGGTCCGAATCCTCTCTTTTATAAAGCCCTGGGCTGTCAGCCTGAGGTGGTGAGGTCTACATCGGTACAAAACACTTTTCCACATAAAACTGCAGATAATTATGCACAAGAAAAAAAAAAATCAGATCAACAAGTTATTCACTGTTTTCCATGATGTTGAGATTTCTTTATAAAATCACCAAGAAAAACATAACAGTATTCCCATCAAATCTTCCTTTTATTCCGCAAGTAGCATCTGAAAACTATGTAGGAGGAAAACTGCATCATATGAAGTACAGGGTGCTAGAGATGTTATCCTGTGCTGGAAAAATATTGGAGGGAAGTTTTAAGTGCCCTACCTGATACAATAAAAATACCAATACAGTATGTCCTAAACTTTGTATTCTTCATTTAACAAAAGACACTGCCACAGATAAATATCAGAACAGATTTGTTAATGCTGCACTATTGGCAGCTAAAAATGGATCACTGTAGACTGGAAGACTGAACAACTGCCAACTGGTAATAAATGGATGGCTCAGCCTAAGGATTTACTGCCAATGAGGGGAAAAAGGAGAGCTATGTGAGCAGAAATAAACTGAAGGAATTGAAGAAAACACAAAATTTCTTGCAGGCTTCCTTCAAAATACAAATTGGTTGGCAACAGGCAGGCAAAGAAGGAGAAACCCCTAATCACCTGAAGACAGCCACTGGGCTCCTTCTCCATCCCGGACCCCTGTGCTGCCACAAAGCCTTGTACACAAGATTTCCTGAATAGTAATAAAAATTTAAAAAAATCTTTTTTTCATATAAAATTTGTTTATATTGTATGTGTCTGATCCTTGCCACAACCATTCTGTCCTACACCTCTCAGGCAGAGATGTTTAAACAAGACAAAGCACAGGTTGACAAGAGCAGCTAACCCAGCAAGACACCTACAACTACAGCCTTGCCCCAGGCATGGGGCTGGGCTCTCCAGCTCGCCCCCCAGTCTGTGCTGTGCATGGTTGCACTTGGATTTAAGGGCTTCTGCGACTCCTCAGAAGGTTGTGGGTTTTTGTTGGCACTGAATGAGTCCCTTGGGATGCACTGAGGTCCTCCCATTGCACGACAGCGTCATCTTTTAAAAGGGCGTTGAGATTTTACGTATAGCAACACTGCTGGTCTTGTCTTGGCTGCTCTTGCCATTACATGGCGTATCACTTAGTAATATAAATATTAAGATTTGTATATAGACATATAGAACATGCAAATATACATACATGCATATACACTTACACATTAACTAAATATACATAAAGTGTGCATGCACATATATATGCCTGCGTATGTGACACAGACATGCTAATTAGCACTCATTAATACATGCATGCACATACTTAAATATATACGTATACATGGCACTGCCCTTCCTGGCATGCTGGGCCAAGCGTAGCAGAAGCCTGCAGGACCAGAAGCTCCTAAAAAGATGGAAACGCAGACCTAAAGCACAGGCCGTCTGAAACAAGCCTTCAACAGCACGTTCTACATACAAGGGTTGCACTGCTGCAGGGGATTCCTGCAGGACACATAAAAATGACGACAGTCTTTTTTCACTCATTCAGGGTAAATAAAGGGGGACATTTTTTCAAAGTCGTGTAAAAAAAAAGGAAGGCTTTTTGTGCCACAACTTGGCATGTGGCACCTCCGCTGTGAGGAGAGGACATCCCACGAGGCCATGGTTGGGAAATCCCACAGAGGCATGGGATGAAGGCACTGCAGCTGGCAGGGAAGCTCTGCTATCGAGGACCGCACCTTGCTGGTGCAGCAGTTTGCTTGCACGGCTCTGCCGGACACAGCGAGGGGTTTGTCCTCAGAGGGAATGCCACTTGGTGCTGTTCCTATTGCAAGCTAGATTTGTGGACATACGCCAAATGTATTTTTCAATATTATTTTAGGAAATGATAGAAATGACACTGCAGACCTGGGCCTGATTCTCAACTCAAGTGCACAGGGATGTGATCGGCAGAGCAGCACAGGCATAAAATTGATACAAGGCATCTTATTTTCCTAGAGCGTTAACTAGTCCTATCAGGTACCTAGATTTCCATGTGGCAAGTTGTTGATCTTGGAGTTGTAACAGTTTCAGGACAAGATAGATAGCTGTGCAGCTGTCTGTTAAAGAAAGAACTGAATTAAAGTCCCACCGAACAGGACCAGTCTGTATGGGGGAAAAAAGAAAAATCAAAAGGAAAAAAAAGTTACCCAGCAAACTGAAAGATATGAACTTGATAATTACTTGGAACCAAATTAATATCAGGATGGCTGCCATTATTCTCAGAGGACGGCCATTTCATCTATTGTGCAGGTGTGCTCTCCAAGAGTGGATCACACTGATGAAAGACTGCAAGAATTTCAATGACACCTTGGGGGATCTTATGAATAAAATATCAAAAATGGACATCTCCTTTGTATAGGAAGATTTTAATGCAAAAATCGTAACAAGTTTATAAGGTATGCCAAGAAAATAAGGAAGGTTTATTCTACCTTTAGCTGAAGACAGACAGATATTGCCAAGTCCAAGTTTTTCATAAGCATGACAGACTTTTCTTTTAAAAGCTCGTATTACCTCTGTGCTGAACCTCCCCACTCCAGCTGGACTTTTATCTAAACAGATTGACTACACACTCATAAATGAACACAGATAAGAAGTGACCCTTTCTTTTCCAAGGCCTGAAAATCAGAAAACGTGCATGAGCAGGTTTGGGTGCAGTATCAACAAAATCTCTACTCTTTCACTGAGCACTCTACAGAAAAAAGACAACAGAGAGTAGAGCAAATCAAAGGTGGATTTAATGATATTTAAGGAGCAATGGCCTTGTTATCAAGGAAGGAGAAAACAGAGATCAAGGGGAACAAGCTTAGAAAAATCTACACCCAAATGAAATTAAAACCATCAACCTGCCCAAGTCAGACTTCTCCCTTGCCCTAGATTTCATCTGGATATTGTGGCAAGTTTGTTCCAACACACATCACTTTGAAAATGCTGAAGTTTTGGGGCACTGAGCACCTGCAGACACCCCACCACTTCCATTAAGTAAACAAAGGTAAAATGATGGGATCTGCTGGTGGGTGCAGAATGGGTCCAGCTGGAAAGGGAAGTGAGCGAACTGCTCAAGACAGACAACTCCACTGATATTTTGGGCGTGCAGGGAAAGCATAGCCAGGATGGAGAGGATGGCTCAGGGCAGGACGGCAGCGGGGTAAGGCAGGATGCTTACTTTAAACAGAGGACAACGTCGCAAGAAGACATGTGGCAGTGAAAACTCTGCACCCATTGAAATGACTGGGGATGTTTGCCTGTAAATTTGTGTGCCATTCCCACGAGATCTGTGAATTTATCATCTGCCACCACTTTATACAAAGGTTTTAAGCACCGTGGGCTGGAAGGTGGAAGAAAGAGGAAGGCAGGGAGAGTTAGGGTGAGAACAGAGGAGCTCCCACCAAGCACCACGGTGGCACGGCTGGCACCGCAGCAGAGAGGCGGCGGTGGAAGGGAGTGACTGGAAGCAAGCAGGGTGCAATGGGTCTCAGAAACGGCATGACAGGTGCCTGGGATGAGGGTGAGGAACGGGAGAGCCGTCTAAGGGAGTGACTGGCGACGATGAGGAGAGAAGAGAAAAATAACAAGTGCTGGGAGTCAGTGGTGTGGTGCACAAAGACTCTCAGAATAGATAGGAAAAGGTGAAATGGCACGCATGTTGTCATTTGCACTTATTGCTCTTAATTTTGTCTCTGTGGATAAGACCACCTTTTCTTGATCCAATTGGCTACACCACTAAAAGCCCCGGTACTGCGCAGCGGGCTGTGCCTGCCCGCGCTCCTCTGGCAGAGAACCACCATGCAGCGCGGCAGCGCTGCCGGGACCGGCAGCATTGCACATGTATATGTTTGCCTGCTAATCTGCATCGCGGCAGTTTACGTTGTGTAAGCTGTTTAGGTTCAAGGGTGTTTCACTAGCACAGCTTATTGGGGACTGCATTTTCTCCAGGGTACACGCCAAGCTCTACATCAAAGCCTGATTGAGCAGAAAATATGTGCTAATGTTCACAGCAGTACTCTATTATAGTATAAGTATGCTTGTAAATATTCACTACATGTTATTACGCCATTTGAACCAAGAATATTGCAGGGTTAAAGGTCAGCCCTAATGCTCTCTCAGGAGGCAGCAGTTTTGAATATAACCAAATGGGATAATGGTCAGGAATACCCAGAGGGGGCAATGTAGCACATCGTAAAGAATTGTGCTGCGAGTTTTAAGTTTTCAGGACAACAAAGATGCCAACGAGATGGCTCATAAGCAGTCATTATTAATGGAATGACAAGGGTAATGTTAAGCAGGATGTCTTTACTATAATAAATCTTGTCCCTGCGCCATTAGTAGTCCTTACAACTGCAAATAGCAGTTAGGTTATAACCTAACATGGCAGAATTTTATCCTCTCAATCTCTAATGTATTTTATAATGCTGTTAAAGTCAGGAATAGCAACTGTTTAAGCTCACTTAATCTGTGAGAAGTTTAAACACGAATTTTAAATGCGAAATCTGCTTTGATAGTAGTTTCTCTTAATTAAATAGATGAAGTAGCTCTCTTTAAGCATACACTGGGCTGTACTAGAGGGTCTGGGGAACACTATTGAATTTAAAACATTAAATATTTTCCTTCAGATGTAACTCTTGCATTCTAAAAAAGAGACAGTTTTATTTTAATTTTAAAAGCTATTTCTAGATTCATTTACAGAATTTTCTGTTGTTCCAGTACTGTGATTTCCCAGCCTAAAAAGAAAATACTGTGGTGTTTTCTTTTGTTTTGTTTTTTTCCTTAAAACAAATTCTTATAGGGAAATAGTATCTCTTTTCTTTCTGTTTTTTAAGACCTTCCTTTCAAAACCATGGACCGAATTCCACTCTCAACACAGCAAAGTAAATCAACAACACTTTTCATAAAAATGGCATTATTCCAGATTGACATTTTATGATCATTCAGAATTTGATCCAAGGACAATATATTACTTTCAAAATCTTTCCTCAAATCATAGGGAAAGGGGTAATAAAATTTTAGATAATAAATAAATAAATAAATAAAATGGCATTACAGAAGAGCAATTATTTATCTTAGTGTATCAAATTTGGGTATGTTAACTGGATCTTAGCTAACAGTTTTATAAATATTTAAACAGTTTCACTGCTAGCTATCCATTTCACCTGCTTTGTTTTTCTTCTACTGGTCTTCCAGCAGTAGCTATGGAAATCACCAGTTCAATCAACACTGCGTAATACTGTGTCAGTGGCGGTGTTGAATTGTGATAGATTGAACCTGGAGTATTTGTCAAGAGCCAGCTGAGTATTAGCTAGTATGATTGGAACCATCTCCAGCCAGTCTAGCGCTCAACATCCTCCTTGACAGCCTTACTTCTCTGGAAGTTATCAGACAGCCTAATGAACTTCTCAGTAAAATTTAAAAATTAGCGAAATGAAGGAATCATAATGATTCTTACATATCCCTTCAAAAAAAAAAAACAATATTCAAAATGTATTTTACCTGGTAAAAAGACTAGGAAAATATGTAAAACTAATATGTCTGATCCTTACCTTGTTCAGATGGTTATTCTACCAGTCCTGCTGATGCTTATGCACAGGCTGCCAGACCCTGCTTCCCAAAGGTGCCTTCTTTGCAAATGGTCAAGACCTCTACAGCCACTCGGCAGTGGTGCTGTCTTTCTGTGCGGGAGTGATTGGATTTGGTTCTAATCCCTCAAAACACTGACATCAACTTTGTTATGCCTGAATATTCCCAAGAACTTTTCTAGGGACTGTTTGACTTCATTTGGGCTTCTGCATTTTTTGAATAGAGGTTTATGTTCTGTTATTTCAGTTTAATTTTTTTTTTTTAATTTCAGCAATTAGAAATCCCACTTAGAAATTCTACTCCTGAAAATTCAAGCTGAGAATAGTTCCCTTTAATTTTTACATAGCACATGTCAACAGCAAGCCTTATAGCATCTCATAGATCCATCCTGTCAATGGGAAAATGAGATACAGATCATAGGTGACTTATCCAGTGGCAATATTGAAACAGAATCTCCACCACACAAACCCACTGCTTTACTTGTTGGGACACCCTGCCAAATTGCACTTAGGGCTGTTGGGGATGAACTCACCTTTCCTTGCTGCAGATAGTGTTTGGGGAAAATGTAAAAGATATGCCTAAACTGGGCTGGTCCAAGTTAGCCACCCGTGCTTTAGAGATAAACCAATCTAGCTCAAATGCAGTGAGAAGACTAGATACCTCATGGAGATCATTTGCCTTTCTTTTATATTTTAGTTTAATTTATATATTAGATAAATATTTTATTTATCTTCTGTTTTCCATTCCATGAATGATAGTGGCAAAAAAGCATGAGAATTATTGAAGGAGCAAAAAAAAATTTTGAGATAAGCAGTTTTGAGCACTTGGGTGTTGGATGCACCTACATACTCTGAAGTCCACTTGGCAGCTTACTGCAAATGGCCAGCAGCTGCATGCTCCAGGTTTGGTACTGGAGAGCTATAGCAAGGTGGCTGTTCTCAGCAAGCCATTCTACAACATCTTCCAAAACAGGACAGTGTGTTATTGCTCTGTTTAATGCATTTCACCTCCATCTTTGCAAATCCATTCATACTCAGTAGGGACCTGAATGAATCTCTTAAATAAGCAGAGCGATATAGCTGGGCAGATGTCCTGATGTGACCGGAGGACGGGGACTCACAGTGATTCATCTTCAGTCTACCCATGCTTGGTTTCGGCTCTGTGACAACACCCTACTGCCTCTCCAGAGTCAGTGCCTGCACTGTGACACACACAGAAGGAGGTTTTCCTCAAATACCAGAACATTTTTGAACACAATACGAAATTTAAGCCTCAGCTGTTGGGGTGGTGTTAACGGGCTTTCTTGCCATCCAGGGCATTTGTGACATTACCATGTGCAGGACAGCGCTAACCAGAGGGGACAGAAACAAATTTTGCAGCTGACAGCTGGTTCTGCTCTACCTTAAACAAGTTCCGTATTTCTTGTCTCCTGTAGATACATTCCCACCACCTACCGTTAACACAAACGGGTGGAGTATATACATTGGCATCCACTGCATACATGAACGATACCATTTCATGCTTTCTCCCAGCAGCATATAGGTGAGAGGAAAAAGTTGTCACTGTTTTTGTGAAGTGGATGCCAAGGCCCTGCCATGCACACATCGTAAACTCAGTACCTGAGAAAAGCCCTGGTCCCACAGCTCTTATTAAATATTTTGGCATGCAAAGGATTTTAAGTAGTCAAGTGCAATGCATGAAAGCAGCCACATGGGTAAAGAAATAACTTGCACTAGAGGTTTCAAGAACTCTAATGCCTGAGATGATCTTCTTTCCTCTGTGATCACTGTTTCAGGATTGTTTAATATCTTCCACTGTAACAGATCTTCATTGGGATCTTTATTTTTGGAAGCTCAAAGAGCAGCGAGAAGCTGAAGTCACGCTTCTCCCCTTGGGTGCTTCATGGGGTACTTCTTACCAGCTCTTGGTTGCTTCGTGGGGCACCTCTTCACCCAGCTCGTGGGTGTTTCGTGGGGCACCTCTTCACCCAGCTCATGGGTAACTACAATGACAGATGGGGAGCCCGACCCTGGGTGAGCAGCCTGGGCCCAACAGAGCAGCAGGAGCTGGTCCAGGCTCCACTGCATGAGCTGCTGCCCACCTTCTTCAGCTGAGACCCAAACATTGTTTTTATTTTCTTTTTTAAGAACGATACTTACGAATACCATTCTCTAGATGGCAAAGTGAAGTCCTTATGAGCCATTTTCATTTCATGGAAATACTACAAAAGCACATCAGAAATTTGCTGATAGCCGCGAAGGAAGGAATTCAGGCACCTGAGAAGTCCTTTCAAGAAGACATCCCTCAGAGCTTTCCCCAGGCCATCACCCTGCTCAGAGCTTCTCCCACGTGGTTATTCCCAGTGGGCACACGCCTGGAGCCGGTGGCACACGGTGGGAGCGGGCAGAGCAGCTGGGGGAGGCAGGCGGGAGCCGGAGAGGCACCGCAGACCCGCTTCTCCCACCCAAATGCAAAGCAGAGCACCGCGTGCTCGAGAGGTCTGCTCTCTGGCGAGGTTCAACATTAAGATGTGACAAGCTCCTTATATACAAGAGGATAAATGATATGCAAAGTCCATACTCTTTGTTCTGACAAGTGTCCAGAGGGAGAATTCTTGAGATAAAGCTGTAGCTTTCTAAGGCACCAGGGTAGGGTGGGCAGAATGAAGATTTTATCAAAGAAGTTGAGCATTGAAACACTAAAAAACACTGCGTTGCCTTCCCTCTGCACCTTCTCACCCTCCCCAGTGTGTTGGCCTCACCTCCCATCCAGCCATTTGGCATTACTGAACATCACCCTAACCCAGGGCTAGTTTTTTTCTGAAACCCCAGGGAGGTTTTTTTTTTTCGTAGTTAAACATATATAGGAATAGACTGCCACAGAAGTAGGAAAACCTCAGAGCTGGCATTTTACCTATCTGCCCGGATCTCACATGGAAAGACCACTCTGGTTTCTGAGTAGCTGCCGACAGGGCAGCCACATCCCCGAAATCCCCGCAGTGAGACTCACAGCTGGGCTGGATGCCCACCGGTCCTCTCTATGTCTAATCCTCACAGAGCACAGGGAGGTGGGGAGGGGAAGCCAGTTTCAACAAAATGGCTAAATAGGGACTGAAGGTGCAGCTTCTTAGCCTGCTCTGCTTAACACCACGGCCCCTCTGCAGCCTTGCCCTGACAGCAAGAAGTCCAAAGAAGCATTTGCACATGTGCTGTGAAGGCTGCAAGTCCCCTCTGCGAAACTCCGGTAGCATCTACAGACTCAAAAGGGGCAGTTATCTTACTGAAGCAAATTTTGGCGTTTTTACTCTAAACCCAGAGATCGCTCACCCCTTTTGATATAAGATTTCTGTAGAATGCAACAGATAAATCCAGACATAAAAGAAACAAACCGTTGATTAAAAGCTCAGTGTGGTTCTTATGTAAATACAACTTAAACATTAATATTCACCCTTAACTATGTTTACCTCAAAACTGTAGAGCTCATCAAATGTTAGACATTGTTTTAATGCACCCAGTATGCCCCCATAATATGGCAATAAGTCCCAAATACTTATGTAAAATATCTCTTTTTTAATCATGTCTAGTTTCATAGACAAAAGTAATCACTAAAAAGCCAGTGGCTACGAAAACTGCAAACAAAATGAACCTTTAAAAGCTAATGACTTAAGGGTGGTTTTACAGACATATAAAGTATGTTAGGGGCTTACCCTATTTGTCATTAACACATATTTTGAAAGCTTGGCTAATATAATGTGACACAAAATTAGTCAAACACAATTCATGCAATATTGTTTAATTTTACTCCTCATTTAACTTGGTTTTAAGCAAAATCATTATGTCACATGATAACATTCACTTGAACAAGAAATATTTTATAATGGTGTCTGCGTTTAGAAATGAGTTATTATGAGCTACATGCTGAACACATTCTTAACTATGAAAACTATAAAGCTAATAGCTTAATCATATTTTGACAACATCTACATACTTTATGCATTATTTACAAGAAAGATATAAAATGAAACTACTGAATATCTTGCACCATACTTCACCGTCATAGTTAACTGGTTAAAAATATAACACATTTATCTTCTGGTGGCTTTAGATTTGCATGGGAATATTTGCATACTATGTTGCAATGTGCTCTTAATGTAAAATTTAACCTTTGTACTTTCTCTCTGATGTGTAAGGTATACTCATTAAGTTAAAAATAGCGGTAAAAATAAGTCTGCTAGTGATATACATTCCACGAATGATTCCCTTGAGCAGTGAGGAAAGGTAAAATGTGGGTGGGAAAGCGTTTAATTGAATTAACTCCTCATTTCCTATATTTTTATTTCAAATTTCACTGGCAGAGCAATTTTGCTGGTATTTGTCAACTACATGAACTGCACAAAGTTTACCTTCTGTACGGAGGTTTTCCGTAACCATCAACCAGATCGAAAGGAGGCATTTATGCATGCAGGTGGAGGTCTACATGCCTGATGTCTTCCGATGGTAGGGTCATTCTCTGAGGATGGGGACTCAGCAAGGAGTGTGTGTCCGGGCTGGCGGAGGGGAGGCTGAGCCCCCAGACAGAGCCCAAAATGCCACCTTTTTTTTCCCCTCCAAACAGGTCTAGTTCTAACCAGCTCCTATAGGATACAACACTATTTTTGACCGTTTCTCATTTAAGTGATGCTTTTAAAGCAAAGATATCATCTTTTTGTACACAGAGCATATTAATATTACAGACCGGAAGAGTCTGGTAAGATCCACCAGAGCTTTGTTTTACACACTGGGAAAATACAGGTGAATCTGCTGAGCCCTGCACAGCAGTTTTGCAGCTTAACTGCTCCAAAGCAATTAACAGCTGCACCTTCTATTTTCCTTTCCAAAAATGCATGCGAGTACCTCCATTCAATGCAATGCCCGCTCCCAGCTGCCGGCTCCCTCCGTATTCCAAAAAAAACCCTTTTGTGTGAAGAAATTCTGCATAACTTGCTTACGCGTGGTAATTGGACCATTATTTTTTTCTTTTTAGGGCAGATCCCGTGTTGGCGTTTCTCCACGCTGACCCACCGACGACCTCCGCCATTGACCTCAAAGGACTACTTTCTCTTTTGGTAAGAGATAATTCAGTCTCCCTGGTATGCCTCCTGGGCACAGTCAAAATTATGTCTGGTGATTCTGCGGCGTGGACCACCGTCTGCTCAGGACTGAGCTCACACCGCAGCATTCAATTAATTCAGGACCTCGGGATGGCCTTGAACTGCCGTCCCCGGCGGGGCACGGATCTCACCGTGTGGCCGCCCCGTCCCCGCGGAGCGCTCACCTCTAATAAACACCGCTGCTCCAGCAATCGGGGGATATGTAAATGCATTAATTTTTCATAAAGCAAGGTAGTCAGTGCCCGACACCCCCTCTGCTCCGCAGAGAGAGGGGCTGCCTGGATTTCGGAGCAGCACCCACCACAAGGCAGATGATCCAGCTGTAGAAATTTTAAATAAATCGCAATAGGCTAAAATTTCAGAAAAGAGCCAGGGCAGGAATTCTGTGTTGGACTTGTACTTATTTACTGCCTCAGCCAGACCTGTGCAGCGTGTGATGGTGATTGTTCTTGTAAAGATGCTCAGCGAGGTAAATAAAACCGCGCAGCCCCAGCAACTGGCTGTTATTACAGCACCGAGCGGAGGTGTACAGAGCGGGAAATAACTCTCCCAGGGATAAATTACATGTGATGAGGGCCAAAAGAATACAGCTCCTATTTCAGGAAGTCTTCCAGGCAAAAGCAGAGATTTGGCAGTTTTAGCGTTCCTTTCAAGACAATACACGTACACCAAAAACATTACTCTTCACAGAGTACCCCAGAGGCCTTTCCAATCATCTGGATGCTCGCAGTTATTCCATTCCCTCAAATTCAACACAGATCTTCTTTATTAATTTTAATTTGTCATCAATAACCTGACAGGCTCTCTTTCGGCAAGAAATACTGTATTAACTGTTTCACTCACTGTGGCAGCTATTAAAAATGTGATAATGATTAGCAGTAATGAGGTCAAATAGAATAATGTGAGTATAAGTTGCTACCAGCGAAATATATAACACAAGAGGATTTATTATGTTCACTTGCTGAAATGTAATTTAAAAACAGGATATTACCACCTGCTATGCTGGCTCATAGGGTTATCCAGATCATTTAAGCATTTCCTGCTAATATGTTTATTTGCTTCTGGCAGATATTACCACTACTGTATTTCAAATAACTACACTTAAAACAAAGTTAATTGTTCCTATCTACTTAATATAAATATGATTATGTAAACCAATCATTAGATGACTACCTGGTAAACAACATTGTTTGAGCATCAGTATCATTTAGGAAAAAAATGATGCAATAACATTCAGAGTTGTAGGAAATAAATCAGGTACGCCAAAAGCAGATCTCCAGTGAAGAAACTTTTTGTAGGTGCGAAGGGGAGCTGGGTAAGCGCTGCAAGACAAGTGCTGCTGATATGTGGCTTCTCAAAAAGAGAGAGCATTCAGGCTTTACACATTTGGGTGAATTAAATGAAATATTAAAACCTGATCAATATGAGAAACTGATACATAATCTCATTACTCACCACCTATATTCTCTTAAAAGATTTCAGGTTTTGACATCTTTATATTACTTTTCAATTTGTTGATCTAAATAGATTAATCCTTGGGTTTTAACTGCTGTGACACAGAGCAATGTGATAGGGACCTGGATGAAACTGCAGCATGCTTGATCTACAAAAGCTTTTCCAGATTGGGAAGATAAGAGTTTAATACAAAAAAAGCACTCATTCTCATCTGGTTGAGCTTTAATTTTGAGTAAAGATTACAGAGGTAGGCCAAATTCTGCTTCTGCTTACACTGTTTTAAATCCTCTGAAATAAGCCAAAATTCAGCCTTAAACCAGTGTGATGTAAAGCCATCAGCACTGAAATGCTTACACCCTGGGAAGATAAAGGAGATAGCAAGAGGATTACTTCTTCTGTGATATACATGATCTCCACCTGGTCTCAGCAGCTAATCCCTCCATGACAGGGTTGGAGGGCTTGATTTTTGGAAAATATTAGTCAGCAGTTTTACAATAGGCTTTTAAAACTTTTCTTGTATTTGGCTTTTCCGTATAAATAATAGAATAGTGCCAAATGAGCAAAAGTAGTGGTAGGAAGGATTTGTACAAAAAAAATGGATGTTGAAAGTCAAGCCAAAACACAAGTAACAAATAGACATTTTAGAAACAAAAACTACATGCATGTGTATTTATTTATCCTATTTAAAGGTTGTATGCTTTTTCATGTTATCCTACATATACCTGTTGAACAAATCCATATATAAAATGAGATTTCCTGAGATTTACATAACCTTTACTTTACAAAAAGCTAGCTTCAATGGATAGCGCTTTATTCCAAGTGAAGAAAGAGCAGGCTGGAATTTGAAGGCAGCTGTGAACATGGAGCCCTGAGATATAATTAATTATAAGGTAAAGGCTTTCTCCAGCTGCATCTTTCCAAACACCAACAATGGTGCCACTGTTCATCTTCATTGAGAAAATGATAAATGTAAAGATTATAAAGAAGAGACACTATATTTTTTATACTGACAAAATGGTAGTATGATACATGCAAAAGACGTGGGACAGGAATATCTGTGTAAAGTTTGTCCCATCCCAGAGCACAGGAGCTTTGTCTGCCCTTTTTGGCATCTTCTTTCTGACACCAGCAATGAAAGCATGGGGGTCCTGAGCTTCAGCGACGCTGAAACTGGGGGAAGCCCTAGAAACCACCATTTATGCTCCTGGCAAGATCACTTTCATGCAATGACAATGCAAAACTCCCACAACATGCAATTTCTGCCCTGTAACCTGCACAGAGACCTGCAGGAGTTGTGTGCAAACAATTATTGGTTGGTGTAATTGAGCTGCTGGAGAATTTTGTCAATGCAAAATCAGCATGAAGAGATTAACAACAGGTTTGCACCACCTCCCTCCTGAGTTAGATTTTGCACTTCTCAGGAAAAGAAAGAAAAGGGAGGAGGAAAAATGCAAAATAAAAATCGAGAGAGAGAGGTAGATAGATCAAGGCTGTTCAAAAGTCAAGTGATGGATAACGTGGCATGGGGAAGGGCAGAGGGACAAATCAGGTGGTGAATGCTAAGCGCCCCATGTGCCATATGGTGAGAGTGCGAATCCAAGAGTGTTGCTTTCTCATGCAGCAGTGGCACTGGAGAACTCATTAGGGGCCGCCCAGCTTGTGCAGCCGTGCCCAGGTACCCGTCAGCCTTCTGCACTCGTGCTGCTTGGCTGAGGCAACAGCACCGCAGCCTTTACATATCAGCTAAATTTGAATTGATGATAGGTACAGTGTTTGTAATCCTACATCAAGCAGCGCTTGTGTCTGGCATTTATTTGTGCTATTGCTTTGGCAGCTTCTTCCAGGGACTCCTCTCATCTGACATGTCAGGTCTACAATCAAAGAGGAATAGTGAATTCACTTTTACAGTTAGGCAAGCTGAATGCTATTACCCATGTATTTGTCACCAACCTGCAGATCCCAGCCTCTAATCTGCCATCTGGATGGATGCTACAAAGTTAAGAGCCAGGGACATGCATTTCTCAGTAACTACCTGCTGTCAGCTATTATTTTAAGGATCCTGTGATTTTCTTTTATTTTGACTAGAAAAACAAGGCAGCTGCAGTAATAAAAAGGCATATCAACTAGTCACTTTCTGGCAGATTTGTCACTGGTGTGGATACAGTAGTGGTATTTTTTGTTAGCAAATGTATACAGTGGAATATAATATTGTAAATCTGTAGTGCGTTCTCCACAAAGAAAAAAAATCCTTTTTAGAACCTTGTATACCAGTCAACAAAATAAAAAATGAAAACATATTTGTTTTCACCTTATTGTACACATGTATTATATTTTTCTTTTACAATATTGTCCATTGTGTGCAACATACTTTGTAAATACTGTGATTAGTTTTAAAAATTGCTACTGTCCTCCAATTTTAGTGCAGATCCTACAGCTGCATATTCAGTTACTGTCCAAGTCCTGGGCTGTAAATATTTGCTGAGAAGAATGAGGGGTGTTATGTTTGGAGAATCTGCAGAATAAGATTAACTTTTCAATTAACGATTGAACAATTAACAATTTTCAAATTAATTTATTATAATAACACTTTGAAAAAACAGTCAAGAAATGCAATGATGGAAAACTATACTGGACAAAATTAATCCCTCGTGTGACTCTATTTCAGTCAATGTAGTTATATCAGGATAAAATGAAAATTAATTGTTATTAACATGAATACGAAGTAACGGATGAGGATGGTATAAGAGTGCAAGAAAAATGCACGTCCAGTTCAGCTTTTGTGATTGTATACAAGAAAAAATTGTTCTTCTTTCAAACTGCTGCAGAAGATAAAGCATTTTTCTTGTTTAAAAGTTCTTTGATAAAGATCTTGCCTGTAGTTCTCAGTCTATGGATAGATTAAATAATAAAATGAGTTCTCATATGATGTCTGTAGGACATGGACATGCAGTTCCAGGGGCCAAGGAACTGAGTTTCCATGCCCTAAAGACATCACAGAAGAATGTGTCAACAGACTCATGTGTGCACTGATAGTCCATTTAAGCCATGTTCTTCCCTCTTGTGATTTTCCCTAAAATACTTTTTCATTTGGTGAATACTAAGTCACAGATACTCCTTGGTAAGGGGAAGAAGAGGACGTGGGAAGGGGACTCTCAGGGACCCTCATTCATGGTCAGTGTGTTTCCAAAGAGCTCGTGATGGGTTCAGAACCTGCTTCTGCGTTGGTTAAGGTAAATTTTCACTTCTTACTTCTCTTTTTTTTCTGAAGAGATGCTTTTTGAAGAGCTCAAGCAGAGGAGCCGATTTCTTGTTTATGGCTGACGAGTTCTCACTAATGATCAGAGGGCACCACATACTTTGGGATTTGATTTTGCTAAACACATATGATTTAGGTGTTTATTCAAAATATTCAAATCTCATCAGTCTCCGAGAAGGTTATGACAGCTACAAAAAAGTGGACAAATTGTTGATGGTTGAGGAGCAATCAGAGAGTACAGCATTTAAGGAATTAAAATTTCATAGTACTTCCAGATGATTCAGAGTCTTCCGGCTTAGATCTCAGACAGCATATGGCATTATCTGACTGTTACTCTTGTTCGTTTTGTCTTCTTGCATTTCACTTGCTTTGTCTAGTTTTAAATCAGACAGCAAGCTCTCAAGAGCTAGTACCATATCCTGTACCATTGCATGCAACTTCTTGCATCTCTGATGTAAATAAAACAACTGAGTGCTGTCACCAAACAACAACAACAACTACTACTGGGAAGAATTGATGTTGTGTTTTTTTAAAGACTGAAATAGGGATATTGAAAGATTTCTTGTGAGATTCCTTGCGCTTACATTTTCATGCCAAAATCAATAAAAATAATTTGAAACTATTAAATGCAAGTTCTTCTGTGAAAAGCAACTATAAAAGTAGCACCATAACACTCCTTGCTCTCGGATAGCAGACCAAATCTGCTCTGTTCACAGATGAACAGGTTTTTTATTTCTAAATACCAGCCCTGCAAAAGCAAAGCTTAGACCCAAACACAGCACTGGCAGCTTGCGCAGCACGTGCCACCGGCAGCAGCGAGTGAAGAGCCTCACTGCCACAGCTCTCATTTGCTGTTCTCTTCATGCAGGCGGGCACACGTGGGCTTGGGCTGAGCTTTACCAGAACAGATTCTGATCACAGAATCAGTTCGTGGCAGAGCCATGAGTAAAACCCAAATTCCTTCATTCATGGTCCACTGCCCTATTTCTAGACCAAGCACGTTTGTCCGCAAACTGCAGCACAAAGTCAGTCCTTGAGGAGTTTCAATTGAAACGATGAAACACAGATTCCCCAGAAAGCCCCGAGGAAGGATTAACTTTCCCATTTGTTTGTTTATTTATTTCTTCAGGTATTGAAGAACAGGATCTTTAGTACAACATGGCAAATGGCAAACAATTGAAAGAAAATCTTCGAAAGGGTAATGTCTTCAATGCCGATGCTGTGATGAGTGGTACCTGCCAGAATCTAATCTGGGCATCCAATTTTGGGAAGACTTATGTATCTCCGAGTTGTCATAAAACAAATTTTGCGGGTGGAAATACAAGTTGCTCCCTGAAGATGCTTTCATTATGTTAGTAAAGTCTGTGAAGGTTCCTGTACAGTTTTGGGTGTACATGAACTATTTTACCGAGATGTCAATGCAGACAATTATTTCCTATGTTCATTATAACATTGTCCTTATTTGCTAAAGGATACTTTCAGCAGTTCTTAGAAAACTGCTTTTATTATTGCAGTAGTCCCAGTTGCAGATATTGGATATTGCAGCTTTTCCAATCCACTATGACAATTTCCTGCTCATAATTGGCACCTATTGGTCCGAGAGTAGCCAGAGAGAACCAGTGGCGTCTCCCTGGTTGTGTTGAAAAGCCCTGCCTTCATGCCAGGAAAATTCAGAGAGGGTGGTGACATCTGGGGCATGATGAAGCAAGGAGATGACCATGAGTAGTAGGTCTAACATTCCTAATGCCCGCAGCTATAGCAGCCACCGAGGCTGGCCACGACCAACCTCCACACTATTAACACAGTTCAGGTATGTTTGACAAGCAAACATCAAAGCAAAACATATAACCAGGTTATCCCCTCATCTTCATCAGACATCTCACCCATCTCTGAAGCCACTACAGGAGCAGCTATAATTTACATAGCGAACATACACCTTGGCGACAATAAAAGGAAAATCCCCTTTTCTTTCTCTTGCTTATACAAGTCACAAGTGATTCTCCAACTATATTTCAGCAACTAAATGAAAAATAAGGTTTAAACTGAATTCTGCTAGCAATAGGATTACAGCTGAAACACTGAGAGAACTATGTAAACATTCCTGGTAGTGTCTCTAAATCCAAGTGCTCTATAAGTCAATCTTCACTCAAATGTGCTCAGTTCAGTTTCAGGTAAGATGAACTCAACCTTGAAGTCTTGTCAGACATATAGACCTGAGTGTACTGGATTTGCAGACACGTAACCAAAGCCAAATGTTGGTCCCCTTGACACTCAGAATATCCGAAGTGTGCGAGCATACAAACGCCAACAGAGCCAGTCAGAGATCTTCAAAAGGTGCCTTGGACAGAAAACAGCTTTCCTACAAAAGGGATTTTTCCCCCTTGTGCAAACAGTGTACATTTAAAAAAAAAATTGCCCCTACTTATTTTAAAATTTTTCGGAAAAGATTGCATTTTTCTTGATTCATAGCATTTTGCATTTTTTTTCAGAAAACTTTGCAATCAAAACATATATTTTTACAACAATTAATATATATTTTTAATGCTTTGCCTTACTACCTAGGGAGCAGACCAGCTTGCCCTCTTACTCCAAGTGGGCAATACATGGAGCTTTAGGGAGGCAGCTTGTTTGCTCTCTGTTAAAAACATCATGTTCAAGTACACCGTTTTTCTAAAACATTGCAGTCAGCAAAGGTCTTGCTGGGTCATTTCACCTTACAGATATTTAGGTGAAAATGAGAGGGTGCATCAGGTTGTGGGAGAAGGTTGCTGCCAGATTCACCCTTCTGTTTCTGTCCATCCACCCTGAGAAAAGCCAGCCGTGGGGAGCACCAGTGCACTCAGGTCTCCAAAATCGGCTGGTGGTTTACAGCCCTGAACGAGGTGCAGCGTCGGTGCTGCCACTGGGCTTCCAAGGCTGCAGCATTTACTCTCAGAAGAGAAGAGCAATAAGCATGCTTTATTTATTCTTTTCTGAGCTGTCAAAAGATCACTCCTTTAGAAGGGGCATAAGGGTTCATATCCTTGCATAGAAAGTTAATCTTTAAAATGAAAGGAAATCTAGGATTAGTTAGTATGAAATTCTGCTAATAGATTAAAAGAGTCTCTCGCAACCTTTTAAGGTTATTTATTAGTAATTTATTAATACAGTTAGAACAAAAATGACTGTTGTTTTCAGAATTCATTTTTCAGGCTGCAGACTTATACCAGATGACACTCGGGCTCCGGCTCTTTGGGAATACACATCAAACTCTGGTTCATAATTTATGTAATGACATATACTTGGACACTGATTAGCTACCTTATCAGCCCTGTAATAAAGGAAGCATAACCCCTAGTTTATCATTCATTTATCTGAAGTCATTTTGAATAATATCACAAGATTGTAATGTAATCATTATGCTGTACAGCATGTGTGGGCCAGTACACTACACTGTCAGTGTCAGAGGACTGTCATAGTTCATACTACTTAATTTGCTCACTTCTTACACATTTATGAAATTGGAGTCAACAGTCTGGTGTAGCAGTAATATTCCGGGTAAGAGACTTACTCAAATTGTTAATAGGGTGTTCAACAGGAGTGTGAAGAAGCACAAGACAAGATGAAAACGGGTTTCATGACCAAATTGCAAGGAATTGTGGCCAAGTGGCCTGCAAGCAAATTGAATTTCCTTTGATGTCCGCCATCAGAAGTAACCCTTGACTTTGTGGACACTTCCTCTGGATGTGAGAATGAAGTTTCCCTTTAGAGAGCTTAAAAGCCCTCTGCAAGGCAATGAGATTTCCTCATTGTCTCATTGTCAGGCAGAGCAAGTTCCTGAATCAACTGTGAGGTCTCCAGGCAGAGCACACGAGCGCTGGGCAGAGAGGGACAGGGCCCATGGGGACCTCTTGCAGCCTGAACCACAGCCTTGTCCTCCCCAGGGCTGCTTGTGAGTTTATGAGCAGCTTCACATACGTGATGCTTGTGTATGGAGTCAGAGCTTTTGGAAATAGTATCAGTTCGGGGTTTCAGCTCTCACTTTAGGAAGAGGAGGCTAGTCCTCATGGGCTGAGAGAGCTTTGGGAATGTGACCTGGCAGTATCTGAAGGAACTGGGAAAAAAAACACCATATCTATATGTGTTAGCATGCTTTTATGCTGGTCTCATGGAATTTAGTGCCCACTTTTACACTGTTTTCAGTATCTGAGGCGCATGAGAACTGTAAGAGGACAGTACAGTACATATGCCTAGCAAGTCTTACCCAGAAAAGGAGGAAGAAGTGAGAGTATAGAAAACAGATATTTATAGAGGATGGACTGATGCTACATAAATAAAAATGCTAGAAATCTGATCACTTGGAAGTCACTTAAAAGCACAGCTTCCAAAAAGACGATCATCACGTCCCCTCCGCTCTTGGTGACATGGTGCGAGGCAGGAGTAACTCCACCAAGTCCGCAGCAGAATACCCGGAGGGAGGTACGTGAGGGCAGAATCGGACCTCCTGATGGACACATCAGCAGCGGTTGCTCAGTGCTGCTGGTTGCCTGGCCCTGCAAGGCTCTCACCCACACCTGTGACCTCCCAGCCTTAATTTTATGAACCTGGCCTGATTCCTGCTGTCGGTGTTCTGTGGCAGGGCATGAGGTGACAACGTAAGGGATGAGCAGAACAAATGCCAGGTTAGTGCCCAAGAATGACAAAGCTGTTGTTCAAAGATTTGGGGGATTTTTGCCCCAGCTCCAGACCCACAGCTCTGATGGATGAGTGGGGCTGATGGATGGAAAAGTCGGTGACAAGTGGCACTGAGATAATGATCGCTGGGCAGCAGCAGCCATTAAGGTGTCATGGAAAAACCCCAAGATTAATGAACAGAACAAGTTGGATAAGTAATGAAAAAAAAGGGAAGGAGCAGAAAGAGTAGCATAATGTTTATTTTAAGACAGTTAATCAAAAGAAGAGAAGAGAATAATTAAAGCTGCAGTTATTTCCTGACATCAGTTTAATGAAATTATAACTGCAAAGAATAAAGAAATTCTAAACCATGGCTGAGCACCGCTCTGCCAGTGGCCGTGGCAGAAGCACCCTGCGAGCCCTGTTGGGCACAGGGCGGGTGACGTGAAATGGCTTTTTTTCTGCGATTGCCAGTGCAGGCTTGTGTGATATGCTTTACAGTGCACAATGCATTTGCCAAACACAAATAATTGCTTTACAAAGAAAGATTAAATGCTTACTGTAAAAACAATTACATTAATTTCTAGTATTTTTTAATATATGACGATAAAAGCAAATGACTTAATCATTAATCTCGCATCCAACGGATATTCACAAGAAATCTAATCCTATTTAAAATTTTATTTCTATCAGAATCAAAACATATTCCACAATGTCACATTTCTCCACAAATTTCTTGGAAACCAGAAACTCTTCAATAAATTTTGGCGCTTGAGTTCAAGGCTGGTGTAAAAAGAAATGTTGCTTAGCACAGAGAGCAGCAAATTATGTTTGAGTAGTGCATAGGGGCTGGGGTCAGGGGGGAGCGGTGGGGGGACTGGGGCCTTGCAGGGTGCTACCACGCTGTAATTCCTGCAGTTATCGCACCGTGAGCATTCGCTTCATTAGTATGAGATGCGTGATGAAGAGCAGACCATATTAAATGACCATGACTGCATCAAACCTGGCCTGAAGCAGATGATGCAAAAAAATACGAGGAGCGTGTGATGCCCTGAACAGCTGGAATGGCTGAGCTAGGTAACTGCATGCAAAAATGGGGGTAAACCTGAAATAACGATCGTCAGCTGAGAACCACTTAGTGCGTAAAGCAAGCCAGACCACATCTGAAAGACTGAAAATTTAGATGTGAATGAAATTTATGAAATTCTGCTTAGTAAAAAAAAAACAGTCTTAATATTGCAAGAAGCAATTCATACTTAAAACGGATTTTATTACAATCTGAAAATAACTAATGTGTCAAATAAAAATGAGCAAAAGACAAAGGCAGCAATACGTGCAAAGCTGTCATAAACTCGTTCAAAATACTGCAGGAAACCACATCACTACAACTTACAAACGAAATATGCCTAAACTATAATGCAAACAGGAGGGTTTTGCAAATTTCAAAGGAGAAAGGGAAGCCAAAATTGGGATAAAAATATTCCTTTCTGATTTGTGCAACAGTTTGCACAGATGTTAAGTTTTTCTTCCCAAGATAAAAAAAGTCATTGAAAATTCTTGCTATAGATGTTAGCTAATAATATCACTCCTATGCTTCTAGTATCACAGCTACTTCATTTAAAAGACTATATGAAGCAAGCTTTTTCACAACCTGCAGCCAGTCCAAGTGCTTAATAGGAGAAGAGTTCAGCTTTCCTTCAGAGGGCATTTATTCACTCAATATAGATAAACAGGGCAGAAAAATATGGTCTGGATGGTTAAAAATTCCTATTCAAACACAGTTAAATAGATTAGAAAATCTTTTGAAAATTTCTGTATCATGTATTTTCATTGTATTGCTCTTGAAGCACTTAAGTAACACTCTTTTTTTTTGTGGATACTCACAAAACATAATTTTTCAAGCATTTATGCATGACCATATCTGCTTTGTTGCAAAAAAAAAAAAAAAAAGTAATATATGTTGTAACTGTAGAAAGATGCCAAATTTGTAAAATGTGACCTAGGCAAGGAACAGAAATTAGACCCCATAGTTTTGACATTTTTTTCCAAAGGCCTTTGAAAATGTTGTCGGTACTATCTTCTTGGGAGATGTATGTGCTGCAAAGTGCATCTGCCTTCAGACCGAACCTGCACCACCGTTACCTATAACATGCAGATAAAACTTGAATAATCCGATGTAATTTCAGATACTGGTTTACGTAGCTCATCTCACACTGAGATAGCTAGCGAGTGATGCTATTACCTAGCCTTAAATGAGAGCTCGTTGAAGAAGTTCCTGTTCGCATTCACGCGGCCAGCCCGCCCGGCACAGGACTGCGCGCCCCGCGCCTTCTCTGCCGGCCTTCCTGCAGAGCCAGCAGTTTCCTCTGCAGAAGGAAGGACTCCTCCGAACCCTTTCTGGAGCATAGTCCCTCACTGGGTTCTGATTGCTTTCCTTCTCCCACGTGTATTCTATCATCTTTCAAATTTAATACCGAATTTTTATTTATAATTTTCACTGGGGCTGAGAACCTGTGTTTTCAAACAGAATATAAAACAGATGTGAAATAACTGCGACACAGCATTCTTTCACAGGACTGAAGACACACTCCTGGCACCTATTCTTCTAATTTTGCTCCCTTCTGAGGTCATCTTTTAATTTCAGAGCACTCTATTCTTTCTGAAACTGTGTCGCACAGGCAAAAAAAAAAAAAAACCACGCCTGAAGTTTCTCCAGGCTCTGCTCACATGCACATGGCACTCACAGGGAAGGGAGGCCGTGACCGGTGCCGCAGCAGGCAGCGCTGAAGGCAGCAGCGCAGCGCCGAGGGCACGACGCGAGCCTCGCCGCAGCCCGCAGCCCGCAGCCCGCGCCCCCTCCAGCTTGGGCTGCGCTCCCGGCCCCGGGGCGGTGGGGTGACGCAGCCTTCCAGCCAAGCTGGGGCATGCGCTGGTCTGCAAAGAGTAGGAAGGTGGAAACGGCAACCGTTAAAAACAGACTTTGCTTGCAATTAGGCTTTACAGGGATGCTGTCAAGTCCTCAAGATTTTGGTTACCGTAACGACAAATCTTCTGTTATGAAGTATTCCGGCTGTACTCTCTTGCTAACAGTTACACTCTTCAGCTCCTGCTAATTACAAACTACACCAAATATTCCAAAACTTTCATTTAACTCCCAACACCAATAAAGCTATACTTCCACAATAGCAGCCTCCACTCTGTTTTTTTTACCTTTCTTATCTGCAGCCAGGGTCCCCCCTCTGCCCGCTGTACTGATATTGCATCCATAATATCGCTTTTGTGAGCTCCTACACCCAGCCCAGCGCCAAACATGAGGGAACATCTCGCCCCAGACCCGATTCCGAGCAGCTGCCTGAATGGCAGAGGGCAGGCCAGCAGTCCAGGTATCACCCAGGACTGCCGCTGCTCTTCCCCTTTGCTCCCCACACCAGCTCTTTGTCTCGTTCTTGGGGGTCCAGCTTCGATGCTGTCTCAGGAAAGTGTCCCAAGAGCAGATCTGACATGAAGCCAAGGCTGGCACTCAAAGCATGAAAACAACACCTCCCCTAACTTTGAAGAAGTTGCACAGGTCAGAATTAGTCCCTCCAACTCCAGCTGACCTTAGAAAAAGCTGCAGCCTGGCCCCAGCCTACACCAATCTGTGCATCTCAGTGACAGTTCATCCAGACAGTCCCCCAACAGGATATTTGGCTGATAAACCTGTTTTTCATAATATGATGAGAAACATTTCCATTAAAAATTTTATATTCATATTAATTGCAATCTTCATGAGATTCTGATACTAAGCAATTTTTGGACACCAGATACATCCATCTCTCCTGCTAGCTTTATTTTTCAGTAGCTGTTCAATGGGCTTAAAAAATCAGTCTTACTCTGTTGACTTAAATTTACAATTGTTCATTTACCCTCAGTGACGTCCACCATGCTTCTTGCAGTGAGCTTGACTTTCTCCTACTGAACATGGTGAAAGTCAGAATACATTTTGGAAGTAGACAAGGTAGTAGTGCAGTAAAACTAGTAATTAAAGTTAGAACCAGACCCGGTTAGTTATTTTTTTATTATTCACTATTTTAACACATCATCCAGTGCTGCAGTTGGAGACCCATGAAGGAGCCTAGGTATGATGGCGCTTTCTTAGCTAAGTGTGCACTTAACTGGAAGTGCTTGTTAAAATTGAAATCTTTTCCTGCCACCAAAACCAAAAGAGGATCACAGTTATTCTGCAGCCTGAATTACAGACGATATTATTCTATCTGCACTAGCACAATGCAGAAAATGCTTACATTGTGCTACATCTATCACATAATTAATCCCAGTATTACTACATGAAATCTCATGTGCGATAATATTTTCCAGAAACGTTATGTTACAAAAAGGTCAAATATCATATAATTTTTCTGCTGGATCCTCCTTCAAGCCGTGTTTACCCTAAGATATTAGGTTCCAGAAGGTGAGAGGAACAGCGGCGTTTGACAGCGCTCCGCCTGCGCCTGTTGCTGACGTGACGGCACCCAGCCGCCCAGCAGCTGCGGCCGCCCGCGCGGGAGGTGGCACCGGCAGAGCCGCAGCACGGCCAGGCGCGCTTCCAGGGAGCTCCGCATCCGTTCAGAGGCACGTCTGCTCTGCTGGGGCACGAGAAGGGGGCTCTAAGCATGCAGGGGTTATACATTTGTGCGTTGTGGCCACAAAACATCCTTTGTCTCTGTTACAGTGTACGTATGTATGAGAGCTGCTGCCCAGCAGATCTAGCCCTAAGGGTGGGAGTACGTCACTGCGCATCTCTGCGTTTCGCTCATCTCTTATTTTCTGATCACTGTGTGCTGGTAATCCTGCGCTTCACCATCATTTTACTCTGGGATCTGCATTTCCAAGAGGCTCAGCATTGGAATATCAGAGGAGGAAAATATGCTTAAGAGATGTCACTATCTGCTTCTTATTTTTAATTCACTAGTAAAAACTAATTCACTGTGCTGCGTAATACTTGAATTTAATTCCCGCTCAAAAAAAACCCCACCTGTTTCATGAAGGACTTCTCCAAGTAAAAACCAAAGTCAACAAGGGATGACAACCTTGTCTGAATTACTCAATTTCCCGCTTTCTCCAGCTTGTTCTCCCCATGAGAACAGAGGTACAGAGTAATTCTTTTCACTGAGAACCTTCAAATGATAGGCTTAATCAGCTGTTCCCATCCATTCATCTGTTAAAACAATAAATAAAACATGCTGAACCAGAACCACCACCTAAATTTCCCAATGATACACCCCCACGACCTCACCTATGGATTTATATATTACTAATTTTATCAGGACCTGCCGTATTATTTGTGAACATCACCTGTCAACCACAGGAAAGCTAAGGCCCGCAGCAGGTGGGGTGGCAGTTCCTGCCCCTTCCCCAGCCAGGAAATCACAGCACGGCACACAGCCACGGCGGCTGCCTCGGGCTGCCCCGGGAGCCCGCTCCTGCAGGAGGAGCGCTCCCACATCCTCCTCCAGAGCAGCATCCTCCGCTCTGGCTTCTTCATCGTACGGACTGGTCCAAACCTACTGAAAACACTGGGAGCACACCGGATTCGCGTGGCCTCTCACCCAGGTGCTGCACGTCAGCATATAAAATGAAACTTTACCTGCTTACGTGCAAAGATTAAAATAGTGTCGAACCAGGAAAAAATGGTCCTTTCACTTCGTTACTGGTTAGTCCTTACTGAACATATACAGCTTTGCTAACTCTGGCTTCTTTTTTTTGTTTTTGTTTAGTTTAGTTTTACTCCTTTCATGACTTCGAGTGCCTTTGACTAATTTTCACTTTTCTTACCTCAATCAGCTACTGATAAAGTCCAAACTGAGACGCAGAGTCCTTAAAAAGAACCTGTGGGTTTTTATTCTTTAAAAAGTGCTACTGCCCATATTTACTCTGAACCATCTGTTACATGTCTAATTAAAATATATTTGTAATGAGCTTATTAGTGCACAGAATATGTCCTGAACAGGATGTCAGTCAAGAACCAATTGTTTTGGTAGAAAAGATACCTTAAACTCCTATTAGTTTAACAAAACCATGCATTGGTATTTTCATCCTGCATGAAAGCAAACTCAGAGAGGGCAGGCATTCGCATACTTTTTGTAATAATTTCCTCTTCAAATATGTTGCTGTTCCTTTCTAATATAGAGTCAGATGGCCTCTTATAATTGCAGTATCAAATCTTTGCCTCAGTTTTCAACTGCAGGTGATTTCAAATGATTAAAGATGCACAACAGGGAATAAACAAAAATGCTTACATGCAATTATTTTTAATTAGTATTTGGCTATAAAGTGTGCGCCTTCATAAAAAAGTCTGTTATTCACATAAACATCTGTTACCATACACACAAGGAAACACACTGTAAGTCTGTCATCACATCACCAAAACAGAAAATACTAAGGAAGGCTGGACAGGAAAGCCAACACTTTGAGTTTTTAAACAAAAGATACAAGCATAACTGCCAAAACAGACACTGCACCACACCTTTCAATTAGCGTAGCTCACAATCAAAGGAAGAGCTGTTACCAATGGAATTATACTTGAAAATGTTAAAATAGATGGAATTATTCTTTGAAAACAATGGAATCTGTAAGCACAAGACGATTTCAAACTCTTTACTAATTTTGCACCAGCAAACATAATCAAAACGCTTCCTGTTTGCACAGTATCTCTGGGTACTCTTCTGACAACTTTTTTAAATCTTATTTTTGTTCATTATTTAAGCAGTCTCAAAAAAACTCTGCTGTAGTCTTAGCACATAAATCAACCTGCTATGTTCAGTTCTGGCCCCATTTTACAGCAACCTACTCAGGGACTTCAACATATTTTAAGTAAGCATGCGACAAACCACAAAGTAAGAGAGAGATACAGAGAGATATAAATTAATACCACAATAGCTGATAGGTGGAGATAAGGTTGCTTGGCGGAGCACTGAGAATAAAAAGAAGAGGAGGAGTGAGAGCACCTTGCACGTGAATTACTGAGTCAGTGGGAATTGCTGAGCTCTGCTGCGAGGAAGCTCGTGGAAACGCCTTGCTGCTGTAGCACCTCCAGGAACCGAACTTGACACAGTACTTCCACGAACAGAGAAATCTTAGCGTTAACCACACGATTTAAGAGCCAAAGTAACATAGCTTAATTTGCATGACAACACAAGCAATGGTTTAATTAAAGAGCACAAATGACAGTATCCACTCATTGTGCCTCAATATTATCTATATTCAGATCTGAGGTGGAAAAAAATCCCTGCACCTCAGCTGTGACTCTGCTGGGACCAATAACTAATCGTTACAGCAAAGCCAACCTGGGGGTGCTGATCATCAGAAGCACGGATGGAGGCACCACATGTAATCCTGACCCAGCACCTTGACCCATTAATTGTGCGCACAAATCTTTCTGCATATCCTGAGAGAGCTCATGTCTCTTAAAATCCTTCCTTCACGAGCTGTTAATGGGTGTCCTCTGGGTCCGGCTTCCTATTCTGACCAGCATGTCTTGGCCCAGAGAGAAGTCAAAAGTACCCTCAGAGTTTGTAATGGCAAAGATGACCCTCTGCTAGAAAGCAGATCAGAATCTTTTCCAACTCCCTTTGATTTACAAGCCTTCTCCTGCATATCAGCATTTCATATATCTTCCAAAGTGTCAGAAAGATGAAAGTCATACATTATATGCAAAGAATGGCCCAGTTCATTACTATCATTTTATTTATTTAACAAATACGGTATTTAATCAGAAGAAACTGACAGCCACAATTGTTTATTGCAATCATACAACACAACAATAAATAAGCATTGCACATTAAGTGGTAGGTGGAAGGATAACTGGAAACATCCCATATAAAAAATTCTTCCTAAGAATTTCTCACTAACAGACAGTATTTGTAAATCTATTGACAAAGAGCTCCAAAAAGATGCAGCAGTAAATAAAAAACGTGAGACCAGACAAGGTAGATTTTGCATTCAGACAAGCAAATTAATTTTGGGGTTGACTCCAGGAGCGAACTATGCTACTTCCAGTTGGCTTTCTACTAACGCAATGACATGTTAGACAGTCACTCGTAAATAACAACAGCCACGTGCAAGACTAATCTGACTTTTAGTGACAAACAGTTTTCCACAGCATAAATTCAAACCACCACTCCCCAGTTCACAGATGTGACATGGGGTGGGGGGCACTGAAACCAGCCCTCGCCAGCCCCCACGGCAGCAGGGTCTGCTCCCTGGAGGAGCTGGATGTGCTATCGCCTATAGTCTGCAAATTCTCCTTTCCTTCCTTCCTTCTCTTTTCCTTAAATGATATTCTGTTCTCAGCTTTGTGTGCCCGACTTAATTACAAAAAGGTAAAGAAAATGTATTTCCATTTAAAAAGCTTCACTTTTCAAGTTTCCCCTCCCCTGCTTTCTGCAAGCACCAGGCAAGCTGGTCCAGCTTGAAGACACCTCTGCTTTCATAACTTCAGGGCGAGATTTGCAAGAGTTTGTGGAGCAGGAGTGGATCTCAATAACTGTGACAGATGGCTGGGCCTGACAGAAGAAATAACCATTTTCCTCCTGAAATTTGCTGCATGCCATAGCATGGAGATGTTACCCTTCACTGTATAGGACTCCCCAGGTTGAGAATAAAGTCAGCACTTTTCTTTACTTCTTTTCTTGTTTGCTCTTCCCTCTGGTTTAAAAGCAACACCATCCAGCTTTGAATGTTAACGTGGAGGGAAGAAGTGTTAATTCCTTTACTACAAAAGCTGAAATAACTCAGAGTTCAGACTTTTGAGCACATTTGAATACAGCCCCTCTTCCAAACCCTACAAATAAATATGCACCAAGCTCACAGTATACAGGGATAGTAAATATGTCCTGATGCACATTTCATCTATGAGGCCACAAACTTTAAACTGAAATCACTTCAGCTGTGAACAAACACATCTCTAAGTTTGAACTTACCTATACATAAGAAGAAACAAGCCGAATTGCACTTCACCAGGTAAAGCAGTCAGAACGCTTCTGGAGGACCTCTCCATACGTGAGAAGAGTAATGCCTACCAAAAGGAAAAAGCTAAAGCTCTGTATTTTCGTTATGTGGCTTAATTGTGAAGGTTTTCTTTATTCCAAAATAAGCTGATGGTAGAGACAAAAATACTCAAGCTATGTGTTCAAGGAAGTTAAGCCTCCAATACAGACTGCTTTAAGGAGGCAAGTTGTAGCTTAAAAGATGCCCTCATTACACTCGGTAGGAACTCGGTGCCTTTTCTGAACGAGATGCTTCCAAAGCATTTATAAGTACTATTTAATGCAAATCCTGCAGATAAACCAAGCAGTGAGTACCAGTTGTGCCTGCAAAAACATGAGCTTATTGTGAGGACCTGGAGCAAGTGTCATAGCTTTGAAGGAGGAATTTTAGTTCTTCACTTTATAAATTAATCTGTCTCCAGAAGCCTATTATTCCTCTTACACACAACTTAAAAACAGGATGTATTTGGGACTTGCCCATTGAGGGAAGCTTGAAATAATGCTACAATACTTGGTGTCCAGTATTGTGCCAAGAAATCCAGTGTATCTTTGGGAAGCTTAACTCAGAACCAGCTGATGCCCTGAGACTCTCAAATACCATTTCAACAACAGGCACTATCTAATTTCTATGACTATAGACAAAAATCACAACCCCAAAGCAGTTTTGCAGCCCAGAAGGCATACACAAAGAATCCGAATGTTGTGTTTGTATGTTTGTTTTTTTTAAATCTCATGATTACAAAACCAGCTTGATGTCTTTCAGGACAACCCCTGCAGCTCTGGCCCACAACTCTGGCCCTCCCCTGCTTTCTCCACATTTTCCCATGGGCTAAGTCCCTGCCCACCAAGCATGGAGCATCTTGCTGGCACCTCCACGGAGAGCAGGATGAGCCCCTGGGATATTTTAAAAGTTTTTCCGTCAGGCTACATTTTTGAAGCCCGTCTGTTTCTGTTTCTCAACCAGGATTTGTTTTGGACGGACACGGGCTTGTGCCTGAGAAACACGCTACTAAAATACAGCAGGGAAAAACCAAGTACCTTTATCAACCGCTTTGTTAATTATATGCATCACTTGGCTTTATTTTAAATTTTATCCAAAGCTTTGCATTGGGCTCTCCCAGGTGCTAGCAAATGTGAATGCTCAAAAGCAGTACACGCACTAGGGAAAGAATAAAAGCACAACTTTTACTTGCTTTGGAAATACTGAAAACAAAATCGATTTCTGGAGGAATGATGAGGAAACACAGTAAATATCATCCCGGAAAATTAAGGAATATCGACATGCGGAGTCCAGGGCACTGCCAGCACGTCAGAGGTCTTGTACACTGCAGCTCTTTTCCTTTTTTGCTGTTATTTTAACCAGTCAGAACAACGACTGTCCTGGTTGCAGAACTCTGATTCATCTGAACACTAGGTTTCATATTTTTCTTAGAACTCAGGGAATCTCAAAGAATGACACTTTCTGTTCCTATTTTTCTGAAAATGTGCCTTAACATTTCCCAGAATTAGGTAGACTCACTTTTACAACATGTGGATAGCAGGAGATGGAGGATTTCTTCCTTTTCCAGCAAGACTGTCACATCAGAAACTCTAAGAACAGTTTTATTTAAATGTTTCAGCAAGAAGACTTGCTGCCAAGCCTATTTTTTTCCTGCAGCTTCTATCTCAGCGTCCCCTGCTTTCCTGTTTCCTTCTGCTGGCTCTGATCCACGCGGAGATGACATATCCCTGCTGCACTAATGCCACAAAGCCCAAAGATCATTCCCTGCCTGTTCGGATGCACCTTGTTGTGGTTCTTGCAATATGAAATGGTGACATCAATAATATTTTATGAACGCCTTTTTCATGTATGCATGCTGGTTTTCTGCTAATTTTTAATTACCCAGAGTAGTTGGCCAAGATGCACTCCTTTGCACAAGCTGGACCGTTTGTAGGGGTAGGGACTGGTCCTCACAGTTTTCTTTGAAGAGTTCATTCTAAATTACAAGGAAAACCACTAAATTATCACTGCGCTGGGAATAATAAATCATTAACAGCCAAAATCTCTGCTACATTCTGGCAAACAGAAATATTTATATGGATGCCTAAGTATTACAGGAACCATCTGCACCCCAGGGGGGCATGTTTGCTCCGTCTCAGACAGAACGGGGTTTGGAAATGTTTGGTAATTTCCTTACTCTGCTGCTACCTACTACATCCACATGCATCTGCTACAGGCATAGTAAAATAATGTTTACATTTCTGCTCATGACTTTTTTTTTCTTTTTCTTTCTTTTTTTTTTCTGCTATTTTTAATCCTTTTCTTTATCATTTTCAATACAAACCAGAGTAGTATATGGGTCTGAGGTTTAGAATTTCCTGGTTTTGTTGTTGTTGTTGTTGTTGTTGTTGTGAGGTTTCAAGGTTCACTGTTGTCAGGTTTTACATAACCCTACTATAGTTGTGAATACTTTTTCTGCAAAGCTGAGAAGAAAGTGGTAGAAAGTACTCATGGCTACTGAGGAGCTCCTTCATATGGAGAAAAGAACCATGAACTTCACCCCTCTATCGTCACAGGCTAGAAATAAACATGCTTTTAGCCATCCCCTTCGTGCCTCAACCTTTCAGCACCCTTGCCACTTATCACATTTTTCAAGGTCACCCACTAAGACCATCTCCCCAGTTGCCAAATCGATATGAGCAACATCACACTTCCCATAAAAACAGTTCTGCTTATACTGAAGCCCCACAGAAAGAAAACAAAACCCTACCCTGCCTGCAACAACTGCAGTGTCTCCTTAGTAAGAACCAAAGGGCCCGATTCTTATTCCCTTGTAATCAATGGGTTTGTGCTGTTAACTTGAGCGAACATCAGAAGAGGCATTCAAGGCATCACTCTGCAAACCAGTTAAGCAAACAGGTTACTCTTAAGCGTGATGAGTAAGCCTGTGCCTAGATTTAAGCACATGGTCAAGCACTTTCATGACTCTGGAGTTAGTTCTGCTCAGCAAATGGAAGGCAAATGGAAGCTGGCACGGCAAGGACAGCGCGATTCAGTTCCCAGAAAAGGAAATGCCTACACTGCAATTTAAATCATTCTCAGTATTTTCTCAACTAACGCTTACTAGTGTTTGTGAAAGCTTTTCTGTAGACTATGATGTATAAGATTTAACTACCACAGATGAACTCTAGGCCCTCCTCAGGCTTCCCAAGTACGTGCAAATACAAGCTCTTCAGGGCTGCATGGCACCGAGCAACCCCAGCTCGCCCCCCACGTCCCCATCTGGGTGCCAGAATTTGGATCCTTGGTTTATGGCACAGGACCTGCCCACCCCAGGAAATACCGAGACATAGGATTGTAAATCGCTTTTCAGGAGAAAGACACGGACAATTCCGTGCCTGTCCGATGCAATCTTCAACTGCTCCAAGGTGTTATTCACTATTTCCTAGCTGTACAGGCAGATGTCTGTTAGCTGTGAACTGAGAACAACTTATAGGGGAAAAAGATATTGCCACTGTGGTATTTCTGAATCCCACATAGCTGTCTGCGCTATGTTTCAGCTGTGTGTTTGTGCGATGGCGCAGGCACTGCCCATTTTCTGCCCACTGGTCCCATCCAGAGCTGCGGGTCCCAGAACCAGGAGTCTCTGAAAGCGATTCAGAACCAAAACAATTGTTACTTACATATAACAAACTTCTCCTGAGTGCCAGCTTGTCAAAATAGATTATTTGCTGAAGTCTCATTATGTTGCACAGTTATGCTGTGCATTGTCATAAGAAGCATTATAGAAGCATTATGACTGCAATCCATTAGCAACTGCCATAAAGGAAGGAGACAGGAAGAAACACCTACTAGCTAGAAACTGGAAATTGGATTCAGGAGACGCGTTTATTCTCCGTTCTTGGTTTGGATCACTGTGTGGTCTGTGGCAACCCACTTTTCTGTTCTACGCCTTCCTCTCTGGAGAAGTTAAACCAGCAGCGCTTTTGCACCTCTGTAAACATCCTTCACACTACCAGGTGGAGACGGCCGAGAGCAAGGTCCGGTGGCGGCCGCTGACCTCTCCTGCAGGACCATCCCAGGACCCACCCTGGGGGCCGCTCCCCGCCCGCGGCGCTGGGCTCCCCTCCGGCGGTGCCCGCAGCAGCCCCCGCAATGCCCCAGTGCAAAGCCTTTCCCTGGCAGCGGGGACTGGCTGCACCGGCCAGAAACGGCAGCGGGAACGCTGGGAGCGACGCGGGTAACAGGAGAGGGAAAAATCCCAGGAATGCTGCAGCTGGGCCACGCAGGTCTGCATCCTTCGAGGAGGCCAGGCTGCCGCTCGGCAGGAGCTCTCCCTGCTCTCACCAAACCAGCGTCTCCTCCTCTGCGTGGGAGCAGCTTTCGGTTCGGAGACTGCAACCGTGCCCACAGCCGTGAGGATGTCTTAGCTAAGTGGTCCTGCATACCACACAAAATCAATGGATGTTTATCTTTTCTACTGTGCTAATAATTCTTAACTTTGTAAAATACTTCTGGCTAGTAAAACTACTCTCCTGCAAAATTCAGATGCTCTCTTACGGGCAGCAGCTGTTGAAATAACTGCTTCACAATGTGATCCCCTTATTCAATGATTTTTGCCTTCCAACACTGCAATTTACATTTTTGCCAAGGACTCAGCCTGGCACTTAAGTATGAGAACAGCTCGGGATCTTGCCTTTGTCTCCAGCCAACTGATATCCTAAGCCCTGCTATGACATTATATAAATATTCAAAAAATGCTTGTGAATACCATAATTTCTCCAGGTCTCACAAATGAGGAATTATCCAAGTAATGGATTATGAATGGAGTAGTAATGTATGGAAACATTACCCACCCAAAATGTATTAGAGCTCCCAAGGACTCCACATGAAATAAAATGTGTTAGAGCCTTAGCTTTAACAAAATAAAGCTGTCTCCTGAGATTTGTATTCCCATAAGAGATTCCAGAAAGGTGAAAATACAGACAGATTCTGTTTATTTCTAAATATTATTAGAAGCTGTAAAGTGCACTCAAGAAGATCTGACTTATGCAAAAGACTTGCTAATCCAACTGAGCTTTGCAAGTTTAAACTGATGCCTTGAAGTCTGATAATCAATCCAAGCTTTCAAATAATTGGTGCATTTTGCAAGGTGCACCTCCCTCCTCACCAGCCCCGTGATCCCAAATCACATTTATATTTTGCATCTAAAAACTTGATAATTTTTTAAAATATGTTAACGTGTTAATCTGGTTATTTCTGAAGGAAAGTGTTCGAACAAAATGAAAGGCACTGGCTAGGTGCCTACTAAGCCCATGGTCATTGCTGTGCCCACGGCTAAAACCTCTGTGAAAGACATTCATGCAAAGTTTACAGAGTCGCTGACAGTCACTTTTAAAAGCCATTGCTCAATTCATTCCTCTGCCGCTGTCAGGATGCCAGACCCTTCAACCATTTCTTACTTAAGTATCCCTTACTCATGTGAGTGGGACAGAAGTAAGGATTACTCATCCGAGAAGGAGTTGCAAAACTGCATTTTAAGGCTGCTGCTCTGGAGCCAGCCATTGTATGGCGGCTGAGTGCGTAATGAATAACTGCATCCAGGAGCCAGCCTATCTTCTGGGAAAGAAAGTTCTAAGAATTATTTTTTAAACTAATTTGAAAAGTTAGAGTTCACTGCCTTTTTTTTTTTTTTTTCTTTAAGTTGCAAAGAATCAAGTAAAGACTGGAACAACAATGGGCTTCTTTTGTAGCATATCTTTAAATTATAGGAAACTTGCCTCTTGGCCAAACTGGGTTGGCTTGGAGCCAGAATGGATGTCTCCATTCTCATCCTTTCCCGTATTCTTTCAATGAGCAAAATGAAAATGTTTATTTTTTTTAAGTGAAGCAAAGCAGAGGCTCAGATGGACAGATTCCTAATTGCATTGTTCCTGACAGGCCTCCTTCATAAACAAAAGTTTACGAAACCCATGGAAAGAAATAGAAAGGCTCTCATTGTCTTCAACAGGCCCTGGTTTAGGCTCTTGCAGCTTAAACTTAATCAATCACAAATGTTCTCAGGATTAGATTTTCTTTGACTTTATTAAAAATTGCAAGATTGGAAGGTCAAGAGTCATTCAGTGTCAGCGGGAAAATAGAGGGGAGGTAAGGCTATCATGGGAAGAAGAAGTGTTCTGGATGCTTACAAAATGCAGTATTACTGTGGTCCCATAATATAATGAGAACAAAATAAAATGGATGCGTTAAAGTTATTCTCCAATTGGAATCTTATTAATCAAATATTTCCTGGCTGACTGAGGCACAGGATGACTCTATAGTAAATCACACGGAAGCTTCTTGGTAAAATTCTGCAAGTCTTCTGCTGGCTTCTGATCGTTTTGTGGTTCTGGAGGAGCTGGAGGGGCCCAGGCTCTGTGAAGGAGCTGGAGAAGCATGGGGCCGGGACACAGTCCCCGTTAGCCCTCCCCGGGCACTGCAGAGGGTGAGGATGGATGCTAGGAGGGACTGTCCTGCCCCAGCAGCTTGCTGCACAAATACGCGTGGTGTTTGCCCCTAACACCTTGAATCAGGAGGTAAATACCTGAGCCTTGCCAGGCTTTGCGTGGAATTCTCCATCAGCCCGTTCCCCTGCGTTTAAAAACAAAAAATAAGTCAAAAAGTCTCCATGCCCTAAATCTAACCATAAGCTTATTTGTATAAAATACATCAGGCTCATGCAAACAGATGCAAAACTGAGAACCGCAGTCGTGGTTGAGAGGCAACTTAGGAAGGAGACGAAGCCATTATTTTTCTCCCATGGGATTGTCCCAGCGGGGGCGAGGGGCTGCCCCCATCCCACCGCCCGGGCGGTGAGTGAGCCTGTGGCCCCCCTGGGACTCACCCTCTCCCCCAGAGGACCCCGCTGCCTTCAGCGCATGCCTTTGGGCCCCCAGACCTGTGCCAAAGTTTGTCTGATGTTTGCAACTGACTTTAATGGGAACAAGGCTTGGTCCTTTAAATAGGTGCTATATTTATGGAGCAACGAGTAGCCAAAACGTAGGGAAAAATGCAGCCAACTCCTTTGCTATTTTTGATGACACAACAAAGTCTGACTTTCATTAACTTTTGCACGTATATATATCAGGGGTCCTCCTAGGGACTAGGGAATGAATGCACTTTATTTGAACTCTGTAGCCATTATATACTACTTTTTATTGATTTTTTGCCTGTAATTCTCAATATAGTTCTATTGTGTTCATGGAAAAATATTTATTTTTAGTCCCACAATTTCCCAACATACTTGTTTTCATCATAATTGTTTTAGTTCTATTACAAATGCTGGGTGATTATAGGTTACATCTTCCCAGTTTTCTAAAAAAATACAAAAATTTAGCATGTTAGATTATGATTTTAGTCATCCTAAAAAGGCAAAAAGAAAACAAATCATGGGCAAGTGTACATAGCATGCTTTCAGACGTATATTTATAGTTTCCATCAGTGTCTTGCCCGCATTTCTGGAAGCATAACTTGCCTACGAAGTAAGTATACAGCCTAGAGAAAAGTTAGCCTTTCTGCTTCAAAATGCTTGCATTAGAAAAATAATTGAGGAGAGCACCTCGCCGCCTGAAACGTCACTTCATTCTCGAGGAGCGTGTGGTCCCACCAGCCGCAGCAGGTCTCTTCCCAAGGTACCAGGTGGGGCTGGCCTCCAGGCCGGCCTCCCGGGGAGTCCTGGGGCCTCGCTGGCCCCAGATGATCTCCTCCCGACCTTGCCCTGCTGCTGCGAGCTCGGCTCCGCTCCTGCCGAAGCCTCTGGCTGCTGGGGGAGCGAGCGAGAGCAGGGCCGGCAGGAGGCTGGAGGGGCACGCGCGCGGGGCTGCACGGGGGAGCCGCGCGGGGATGAGGAGCCGTGGCTGTGCTGGGAAGAGTGCGGGGCCATCAGGGAGCCATCTGGGAAAAATCATTTTATTTATAACTTAAGTAATAGCACAAGCCACACAGCAAATCTATTTGCTTTTGGATTCCAGCTATTGTCTGATTGCCCAGACAAACAGCATCCAGTTTAAGTGGAGTCCACAACAGTAATAACAAAGAAGGAACACAAATTTTAATTATGTTTCTTGAAGTCTGTATAAGTATTGAAGAACCACATAAAAATGATTTTTTTGACTAACTTGCAGTTGAAAATGTGTCATTAAAAGCTATGAGTCTGATTTTCTGCTCTGCTGGTCAGGATATTAACCAAAATGATAAAGTATTCACTCTTCGAAGGGAGAAAAAGTAGAGGGAAATAAATGCTGAAGGTCTCATGCTGGAGATATGATGAGAATGACACTAAAATGAGAGAGTTCATCACCCTTCACTTGTTGATCCTGTTGTGCTACAAGCAAGCGTTGGAGTCAGAAGTAAGAAGAAAGCCCGCATGAAGCAAATCAGGCAAAAATAAATAACGAACCCCAGCACAAACGTGAAAACCTCCATCAGTCCACTGGAAGCACGACTGACACTTTGTTTTCAGACTTTCTTCTTTTAACTTTGGCAGGAGCAGTATGTCAGCTTCCGACGCTGCACACGGTGTATGCGTTTGACAAGAAATGTCAGAACGTGGTCTTTCATATCACCAATGATTCAAATTAATTTCTGCTCTCCTTCGCCTGCGTCTTTCCTAATTCTGCAAGCTTGACTTCATATCCACTGAAACTTACATTTATTTGTAATCTCGCTGCTTACACTCCACTGAACAATAAAAGAACAATAAACTTAATAAAAAGCCCAAGTGATTGGAAATAGCTCTGGGAATGGCAGTCCAGTATGAAAGCTATAAATTTACTTGTATACTCATGACATTGTCAGCTAATTTTTATGAAAAGCCCATCACAGAACATTGCACCAAAACACTGTGATCACTCGTATGTCACCCATCATACTTCCCCTGATAACAAAACAGAAAATGCATCATAAAATGATACTTCAAACTACAAATTCATCATGAAATGCTCACTGTATACAGTAACAATTCTTTCCTGACCTTGTCTTGCACCTGAACCTTAAATTAATCATTCTTCTTCTATAACATTAAAGAATACCCAGTGGTACTTTTTATAGAATTTAAAAGCGAAAACTTCAACTAATAATATCATTATTGTTTTGGTTAATATTTCCCTATTCAAATCTATGTAGAGTTCAGGAAGTTGTGGAGTGTGAAGTAAGTAATATGGGTTTAGGAAATATGATTTAAAAATATTTTTCTGTACTTGGATCAGAAAGTATTGACTGACACATAGAGACTGAATCAAAACCCACTGAAGTCAAAGGAAAACACCTATTGATTTTAAATGTTTTTGGATCAAGCCCTTAAGACCTAATACTGGAAAATGCTGAGTATATTAAAGATACGTAGGAGCTAAGGATATTGAGAATTCAGAGGAATAATCCTGTTAAAAATATAGTGTTATCCTGACTTAGACTAAGATACTCAATTGGATTAATTAGGGAAAATCTTCCAAGATATGTCCAATACTATCACTGCACCCTTGCCTTTACTCTTCTAGTGGCTTTGCTGTTGATGTAAAGAATGGGACAGTAAACACCCTCGTTTCCCACAGGTCTATGGTATAGCCATATATATTAAAAGCACCCATTTACACTTGCCCTCCCAACAGTTTTTAATGAATCAGATCTTCTCCAGTGACATACTCATGGCTTTTCAGACACAAAGCTCCGTGATTTCAGCAATGGCACAACAGCACACCTTACACACAGACAGAAGGTCCTCCCACACCTGGGGACGCTCTGTGGAAAAAGAGGCAAGAGACCCTTCAGACCGCCCTTGGGGCTGCTCAGCCAGCTGTAGTTCAGTCTTCAGTTCTTAACCTTTCTGCTAACAGTTGCAAAAATGGCAGGATCTGAGTACAGTTAAGTCCCCTGTCTTTCTATTTTCTCTGTCCACCAGCAGAAGCTTTGACTCCTCTGTACCACAGCGTAGGCATGGGTAGCAGCTGCTCAGCCTCCAAATCCCCTCCAGGCCCTTGGCAGCACCCCACAGTCCTGTGCTTCACACATCAGTGTTAAAATATAAAAGTACAGCTTCAGTAGAAGTGTGAATGTCTTTTTTTTTTTTTTTTTTTTTTGAGCAATGAGAATGAAGCTTGATTATAGCTATGTAAAAATTGGCATTTCTTGTTTAATTGATCATCGCTTCAGGATAAACGTAACACGTCCTTTGTTTTTGACTATTGCAGAGAGTAAGGCAACTACCAGGAATAATGGTGCAGGAAATGTGTGTTCAGGTTGTCAGCCTTCCAATTTAATTCCTCTTCTGTCCTTGCCAAAACGAGAAAGGATGAAGTAGTAAAGCCTCCACCCTATTACTGAACGCCTCAGCTGCGGCTCAGTCCCACCCGGGCGGTCCCACTCCATCCTGATGGACAACCAAGAGCCCCCAGTTTTTATTATCCAACCTGCATAACATCTAGCTTCTCCAGATTAACTTCTGTGTGAAATACTGCAGTGGAAACCTCCAGTGCAAATGGGAATCATGAAGAGACCAAAACAAGGAGCATTCAGTACAAAAAGAAACCCAGTTTATATCTGGTAAGGACTTTTGGGGAGGAAAGAGAGTAAGGGGGAAAGGGCTTCTCAGAATAGCACAACAATATCTCATTCTATCCATTAAACAGCTGCTGTGCTTAGGACAAAATTCAAGTATTTCGTGACAAGCAGGTTGCAAAAGGTCATCCTTGCTGAAAAGGCTCAAGACAGCCCTTCACAGGTCTGAGAGGACCTCTCCCTGCGCCTTCTGCCAAGAAGCGCCCCGCTTGTAAAGATCTGTCAGACCCTGCAGGTGGGACGCAACTCAGCCCCCGCAAGAGGACATCTCGTTTAAGGCACTTTAAGCAAGGCTTTCCTGCTTAGTAACTGCAACATGCACCTTCCTTTTCCAGAAATGTGGCCAAAACACACCTTTGGAGATGCCAGTATTTCCTCTCTGCCTACAGAGGGAATTTATGGCAAGGATCTTGGACTAGAAACATCACTTTGATATGATTGCAGAGAGATGAGATGAATTCTAGTCAAATCTTGCCACTTTTAATCACTTTATGACTGACACAAAACTCACTTAGGTCACTAAGATGATTTCCACTGAACTCGATCAGCTCTGCAGCAGACTGTTGGAGGGACAGTGCCAAACTCCAGGAGAAACCTGGATTAGGAATATGGGACTCTTTATGAAAGGCAAAACCCAAAGTGAGAGAAGGTGACAATCAATCTGACTCTGAATTAATAAGCACCATTTTATGTATCCGAAAATATCACATCTGACACAGTTGCCAAAGACAAGCACAAGTCAATTTTGTAAGAGTAGGTTTTGAGCAGAGGAGAAAAAATAGTGTTTTATAAAGAAAAGAAACTTGACATGGTATCGAGGATGTTTATTTCTTTTATCATATTATGTATGAATCTTTTATAAGTTTTCAGTGAACTATATTAATTAAAAATTAGTTCTGGGAATATTTTGCTTGTAGCCTAATAAGCTATTACGTCAATACAGATTTTCATAGACTATTTTAAATTTGAAATAAACAGGTCTCCTGAGTATGCACAATGGAACAAAAATGTAACAAAAAAAATAGAATGTTTAACACTTTTTACTTGTACAAGTTAAGGATCAGAGTGCAGGTCTTACTAGTCTTTCTAAGTAATTTTTATGAGTTCCCTCCAAAATGGTTAACTATTAAAAGTTTTGTCGATTCAAACCATGTAAGGAAGCTGATTAGTCCTGTAACTATTTTTTTTTCTTTTTGACCTTCATTACGATCCATCCTAATGCTACCATATGACAAAGCAAGGCTTTTCCACCAGTGGTCCTTTGGACACCATGCTTGCAGGCACAGCAAGGAGAGCGCTGCAGTGCCTATCCACAGGGAAAGTGTAGAGAAGGCAATAAAAAAGGTGCAGCGATGGCTCCCACCTATTTGTGATTACACAGCTTTATTGCCTCTGGTGCTTAAACCAGTACAGCAGCCTTCTCTCCCTGTGCAAACCGGCATCGCCTAAGGAACTGCAGCTGAAGGGAGTCTGCAGGTCATGGTTTGTGTCTGCAGCTCCTCCCAGGCAGCACAGCTCCACGCTGGGCATGAAGTAGGGGTGAGAATGAATTCATCGCAGACCTTTGCAACTCCCACTGGGATGGCAGTCCTTTGCAGTACCAAAAAAAAAAAAAAAANAAAAAAAAAAAAAGCCAGGAAAATCTCAAATTCTCAGCTGGTGATCATCCAACTCTTTTTTCTGGGATTCCCAGTATTGAGTGCTGTTCCTTTTTCGGAAGATCACAAGAGCAGACCCAGATCATAAAATGTAAGGCCAGTAAATAAAACACTACAGGTAACTCCAGAAAGAATGACCTAAAAGCGTTGTTTCAATGACTATTTCAGACAAATAAACATTTCAGTTTTTGTGATTACAATGGAATGAGAACTTTGAAAAAAAAAAATCAGATTTTCAGGTGTGCTTTCATCAGGGTGGCTGCATGTGTTTCTCCAGCTGGTGGGCAGAGCTCAGTGGCATGGGAGAGCCGTGCACGTGTGGCACCGGCAGCTGAGCTCCCCCAGCCACGGGGAGGGAGAACTCGCAGGTGAGCGGGCTCCGCAGAGGATTCCTGTCAGAGGAATCTACCTGGTCAACTGAATTAAGTGACACAGGCTCCCCATGGCAGTGGTCACGGCACCGAGCCTGCTGGAGTTCAAGAAGCATTTGGACAACACTCTCAGACATGTGGTCTGATTTTTGGGTGGTCCTGTGTGGAGCCAGGAGCTGGACTCAATGATCCTTGTAGGACCCTTCCAACTCCGGATACTCCATGGTTCTATAATTCTATGACTACAGGACAACAGCAATATAATCGATTGTAACCCACTGCAGGATCAAGGCCTGAATTTCTGACAGTTTTCAGTTACAAGATTTATTTTAATGTAAATTTCTCAGGAAGGTTTTAAGACAACCCCTAAACCTACTTATGAATTTACAATTTTCCTGATGAATAACCAACCAACCAACAAACAAAAGTCAAGTTACCAGAGGCACCAGCCCCTCGAACTATGCCTGCAGTTCAGAGGTGAGTGTTAATTTTGTGGCCAGAGAGTGAAACCACAAAAGGGGCTCTGTCTTCTGGAAAATTAACACTAATTTGATAAATGTGGGCAAGTTAATGTTCCTTTGAGGGCCATAAATTCAGTCCTTCCTGACTGTTTGCTGGTTAATTTTTCAATTTCATTTTTAAGGGTTTTTGCTCATTTAGCATTTTTTCATGTAGCAACTTCCCAGAACTACCTCAAGCAGCAACCTAAGCCACGCAAATGCTTCACCCACAGGATGCCATCCTTTGCCTATTGCCCCGAAGGGGATGAAAGCAGAGTGGATGTCCCTTTTCCTCCCCTCTGTGGGCAGCCACGCTGCAACACGCAGTTGCAATGGCCATGCCCGCTCTGAGCTGTAAGGAGTACAGCCACGCAGCTGGGTGAAGCATTTCCATCAACCAGCCCAGCTCAGCGGTGGTCTCCAGCACGCCGACCTCTCTGAATCCAAGTCCTGGATCACCGCTTCAGCACTGCCCATCACTCCAGGCAGCCCGTGATGTCAATCTAAACCAGGATAATTAATTAAAATTATTTAGCCTCACAATAAGTATTACACTGTCCGTTGATTTAACCCGATTCAGTAACCAAAGTAAACAGCAGTTAATTGATTTGCTCAGGTTCACATCAGAAGTATGTGACACTGAGCTGAATGAGAAACACAGCCTCCTGATTCCCAGTTCAGTGCTTTATCCCCAGACTCCATCTATTTCTACTGCATTGGTTCATGTTTTTAAAAAGCAAAGATCTACCAAAGGAAAATAAACATCACATAGCGTTGTGTTATTTAGTCTGCAGGTTGAAACATGCTCTTCATATTCATATTAATGAGCTGCTTCTCATGAGGCAACCCATTAAATTTAATAGGAGAGCTAACATAAACCTCACATGAAATGAAATAGTTGGAGTTACGTTTACATTTCCTTGAGCAGTGTACTTGGCATTCCTGTATTACGGACAAGCTTGTACGTTTTATTTAATGATAAAAATGTTTAAAAACTCTTTTTATCTTTTCTTGCCACCTTTTCCTTCTCCGCTAGCTGAGTATCAATATAATATCCTCAACTGGCCACAGAAACTGTTTCATGTGAAAGGTAACTGGAACATGCTACGGAATTTTTTTCTCATTATAGTTTTTCAACACTTTTTAAAACATCTATTATTAATTGACTGAGTTTCTAGTTTGGATAGTGATGAACAAAGAATCCATTGCAAATATTTGCTTCTGTGTTTGCTTGGGGTTGACATGGGGGCTAGGGCACCCACTGCTTTTCCTTTTCCTAAAGCCCACAGTGTTGTTTCAAAACACAATACGAAATCCAAGCTCTTTGGCAAGATGATTTCCTCCCTACTTCGTGCTGCAAAAACTCCATTTTGGTGAACAATATCTCCTGATTAATTAAATTCTTATTATGCTTTTTAGATGTCAGGGAAGATCACCTATAGCCAGATTGCCCTTCCAAGCAAAACTTTGCACAACACATGGTGGTGTACATATGTTCCACATGGAATCCTCAGATTACCTAAAAGGCATAACTGGCAGCAAAAATTTTCCCAGACTCCTTACCACACCAATCAGAGCAATATTAAATTCAGAAATGCTAGAGCAGATAAACTGCTTGAATTGACTCCTGAGCTGCAGACTCCCCATGCTGTGTTCAGATGTAAGACCATCCTCTCTGCCGTTACCACTGCTGACTGTTGGGACCGTAGCACTAATTCTGTACCCCCAGTACCTGAACAAAATTCAAACAGTAGATGTAGCTGCCACGGTGTTGTGCCCTCAAAATGAGAAAGTCTGTGATAAAGGCAGAAGTAAGCCTAAGTCTCCAGGGTTTTCAATAATTTTGCCATAAAACCTGCTAGTTTTTTTCCCCTGATCTCCAATTCTTTCTCCAATTCTATCCAACAAGAAGACTACCACCGCTGGTGATGATGGTCAGACTTTCTGACGCTCCCAAACCTCACATCAGAGTAGCGCGTGAGGCCGAGCAGCGCTGACCTGGTTAGTTAATCACTGCCGCCTCTGGACCACGTTCTCTGCAGAGGGCGAACATCATTATGTGCAATAGGCCGACAAAAACATTATGGCAGTTAAGATTGCATAATAAGGGTGAACTGGAGCTTAAGTCATGTGGCTTTTCTCCAAATGCTAAAAATTAAAATAAATGTTTGGTTGAACAGGAAGAAAGCTATACCTGGGATGCCACTGCTTTATTCTCTTTTTAATTTTCCTGTTGTCATTAGAGACACATTGTTTCACAGTTGTTTTATTTTTCCTGCTGCAGGATCACATATCTACTGGCCTATTTAATTTCAATTCCTCTGGCCACACTTAATCTTTTGGTTCGGCAGAGCTGGAGTCCATGGTCCTGCCAGAGTGCCCCGGCCCTCCAGCTGTGCACACCTGAAAGCCTTGCAAGCGAAATAATGAAGGATCTTCACTTTTACATTTTTTTTCCTCTCTGCTCCATGTATATGCTTACTTAGTCATATTAATATTTTTATATCGTGCTGTAAAAACGTCTAGAGAATGCAGAGCAGCAAGGGAACTCAAATCAGAATTTAGAAAAATGAGATCACCAACAAGCTCATTTTGACCCCGAACATATGAAGGAGCATTGGCTATCCAAAAGCCACCAGTGCAAACTTCCTGGGAAGGCCACCGAGGAGCAGGTTGATGGAGCCGGCCTCATGCCGCCCCGCTCTAGGAAGGCGTGCTGCATGTGCCCGGCCGCAGGTCAGGGCTGCCGGGCTGCGGGGCAAGCAGCAAGGAGGGAGGCAACGGGCAAAACCAGAAAGGCAGTGGGGGCTGAGAGCAGGCAGAGTGGTGGCAGCTCCGGCGGGACACTCTGGAAACCTGCCCCTGCTCCTGCCCCTGCTCCTGTCCCTGCCCCTGCCCCTGCCCNNNCTGCCCCTGCCCCTGCCCCAGCTCCTGCCCCTGCCCCTGCCCCTGCCCCTGCTCCTGCTCCTGTGCTGCCGTTAGCCAGGAGCGGGTGCTTGTCATGAACATCCCACAAGAAAAATGGGAAAGAACTAAGAAAGCAGGAGACTAGCTTGCTTCTTCAAAACAGAAGAGGAAATCACTGTCTCAAAGATTTGCGGTGTATCTTTCAGAAACATTTGAACACTGCTCGTGTCAAAACAGCCTGGTGTTCAGAACAGGTGCCTTACAAAGCCTTTTTCTCTATAATTTCCTTGTAAAAGCTGCCTTATTTATCTCTCAAACTCATGTGAAAATTACAAAAAGAAAATAAAACAAGTAGGAAAAGTGTTTATTGGAAGAGTTACTGTCTTGAGGAATATTCTCCAAGGGAAATGAATGTTTGATTAAACATACAAGGCAGTGCTTAGCCAATCGAGAGACTTTTCTGAAGTCCTAGTGGCTGTTTCCTGGCGTACATTGCTTTGGAATATTCGTAAGCAACTTGTTTGCTTTGGGTAACGCGCACCTCCATGGGCACGCTGTGGCATTAACAGCACACGGAGAGGTGAGGTAATAGTTAAAGTCACACAATAAGCGCTACTGTAATATAACTTCCATAATGTCTTTCAGTTTCTCATCGAAGACAGGAATAAATTAAATCAAATTGCACAGGGATGCTTTATCTGCATTCACCACTACTACTGTTGATGCTGATCATGTGGAAAACTTATGATTGTTTTTTTCAGGTTGTCTGTGAATGCGCGTAACAGAAACAATTAAATGAATCAATGAAATATTTAATGCTTTTGTAAACTCAAGAATGGAATTAGCAAATTTGTTAATGAAAATTTATTTGGGTGCAGAATTGTCCCCGTTAGAGTGAGTGCTCTTTATTCAACCTTTCAATGTCAGTTATCATTTTTAAAACAGCTTGACCTGGAAGCATACAGTTAAAATTGTGGTGACTGTTAATGACAGTTTTATTGGACACTATGCTTATAGTTCACATTTTGAGGTCTGTATGTAATTGATCTTTCTACCCTACATGAGAAACACTGCAATAAGTTGGTTGCAGCACCACATTATAGATATAGAGAAATAATAATGATGTCACCTTGAGATTCAAAGATCGTGGAATAGTAATAGTCTCCTAGCTCATTCTCCCAACTGTGATGACCTCTCCAGTACTAAATCTTAACAGTCTCAGCATTATTTTTGAATTATTCATGCTAGCCTTTTCCCTCACTACAAAATCAAGGAAAATGAATGCATCATGCTCTGTCAGCTCCACAGGTATTTTGGTAAAAATATAAAATGTTATTTGGTTTCAAAAAAATGTGTGCAGCAATACAGGTCACTTGCTAGTCTGAACAAAAACAAAAATTCATATGCAAAAGACATGGGACACGTTCGTTGTAGGTCTGAATGAGGCATTTGGAATCACAGGAAGTTCTGAAGCCTGCGTTTTGATTAATTGCATCTTCATCTGTTGAAATAAAATAAGAATTAAACAAGCATCAATACACACAAACCATTTTCCAGTTGCTTTGACAGTGCAACATTGCCATCATTTCAGGGATTGAGCAGGATGACAAAACATGGAGAATTACAGATTAGGAACAGAGAGCCACTTTTTTAACACTGTATTTCCAACTGAAATTAGTGCTGATGTTCAGGTCAAGCGGTAAAGAAAACATTTCTTGAATTGCACAACGCTGAATCGCAGCTGCACTGCGATGCGCTGAAGACAACTAGTCTGTTCTTAAAGGCAGCAGGTTGATAACTCTTCTAGTTTATCAAACCTGGATAATAGGAGAGAGCTACAGTTTTATTCCAGTGATGGATCTCATAAAAAGTGCACATGGGAATAAAATAAAATGCATGTAAATGTAAACTCAAGCAGGTATCCTGATTCATCTGTAGCTGGTGACCTTTAAGTTCATGATGAAAAACAAATGTCAAGCTTTCAAAAGACAGGAGTATCCCTGGCTTTGCTGGGGATTTTGTATGCTATCGCACAGACTGTATTAATTTAGTCTGGCATCAATAACCTTGAAATCAGGATTTTGCACTAAAAATCTAGTTTTATGTTTATTCAGAAAGCAAAGATAAAAGGCAACTTTATTTTAAGGGACCCTCCAGTGGCTACAGGGCAAATGTAATGTAACATTACTGATTTTGCCTACCTTGCTATTCAATGCTAGCTCCCATGGCAACAGATTTTATATGAATACAAAGAGTGTGATGAAGATCTCCCTTTATTTTGCAGAGTTTAATTATGGAAAAGTCTCCTGTCTGCGGAGTTATCCGGCACTCCTGACACACAAAACACTCCTGGAAAGCCCTGGTCAGAACGAGCCGCAGGTCCCCAAGGCTGACCAGAGAAGAAGAGAAGGACCTCATTTATCTGCTTTTGAAAACAGCAAAGATGTTGTGTGTTTATACTGACTCAATCATTTTAAACAGATTAACAGGGGAATATCACATAATTGCTAAAGAAACAACATATGATCAATGAATTACTTCTCTAACAAACAAACAAACAAATGCTTTTATGCTACCATTCTCTTCTCAATTAGTTGATAAGCTGAAAGACAATCACTCTGAACATTTCACCTAAACACAGAAAGAATAAACCATTTTAATTGTTTTTCTCTCTCTTTTTTTTTTTCAGCTATGCTAAAAGACTTACCAGTTTTCTCTGTATCCTCTTTGTTCCAGCTTATAAAGGAACATTCTTACTGTGATGAATTTCATGCCATATTTTTAAAGAAATGAAAAACCACCCACATGTCAAAAAGAACAACAAAAGCATTAAACAAATCACTGGTTTTAATCTAATTGAACATCAGCCAGGACTGTCCCTACTGCAACTGTAGTGCTGTTAACACGCATAGCAAAGTGTCCCAGCAGGTGAAAAAAAAATATTACAGACCGACGGGTAGTCACAGTTAAATCTAGTGATAGCAAGAAATTGAAGACAATTAGGATGCACACCTTCCCTCCATGCAGCAACTTTGTCACTGCAAACTAAGTCAATTACAATTACAAATAACCCAGTTGTTTTCTCTTCGTCCATAATTCATGCATATTGAAATCAAAGGGAGCTTTGCCATTGACTTCACTGAGAAAGGGATTATTCCCTTACTTTGGCTACTTACGTTAATTTTCTACTAAAAATATTGATTTTAGAACACTTTATAACAGTAGCTTCTAGATTTCTGCCTTTCATTCTGCACAAAACTATTCCGTATTTAAATGTTACGCCAAAAATATATTCTATATTTCAAACACTTATGTATTCATTTGGTGCTTTGCTAAAAATGGACAGAGCAAGGATTCCACACTGAGGGAATGAGCCATGCCTTTCTGTTGCTGTCGTTAAAATTCTTTGATACATAGACATGCAATACCTTTTGAAACTGTGCAGGGTCGTCCAGTAACAATGGTGGAGTCATTCCACCACTGTGTTGAATTTTCCTTTTCTGATGGCCCATGGACATGAAAGAGAATCTTATCTGCCTGCAAGAGCAAACACCGAGTTTGGGTCCAAAGAGAGCCGTCCAAAGATACCACCATGGCCCCTTTCCGACAAAGGATGGCTGTCACCAGGCAAGAGCCAGCTCCATCCAGGGAGCAGCAGCACCGGCGGGGATGGGCTCCGTGACCTAACAGCACTTTTCATCTCTGACTTTGGTTTCTATGATAGCCAGAGTTTATGGCCTCAGTGATCAGAGGGGATTTCAAAGCAGAACGTACAGTCTCCTTCCTCCTGAACGGTGACAAACATTCAACTTGGAAAAACGCAATGTAATATATCCAGGGAAAAATAATCTTAAACAAAGGTACTCAATGGTAAAAAGGAAATCTGGTCAGAGGTAAAAGCAAAAGGAACGTAAGAGTGATAACAGTGGACTGCATATGAGCTCTTGCTGAAATACGCACAAAAGTTTTCAGAATTGCTCGTGGACTTGTGAAGATGCAGCAGCCGCCGTGCCACGCCAGAGGCTGGCAGGTCTCACCGTCAGGCTGCACGCCAACCGGAACGCCTGTTCCCACAGTCATTGCTCTTCACCTGGCTCCTAGCATCACCTCCTCATTGCTGGTAGGAGCACGTGCATCAAGATTTAGAAAAATTCAGCCCCTCTTTCTTGGAAATAGATCTGACAAACAGCTTTAAAGCGAGTTTACTCAGCTCTTTTTAAACTCCTTGCCCTTTAATTCCAAAAATAAGTATCTATTTTAAGCTCTTGATATAAAACCCAACAAATATTTGTGGGTAATCCCTGTACCTCTGCTTAGTCTTGTAAGCCCAGAGGAATACACAGCAGTAGGCCTAGATCCTATTTTTAGCCTCCAGTTTTTATTCTGACACTGAACCTCCACTGATTTCTTAAAATAAAGGCATATAATCATCATTATGGATGTGAGCCATAGTAACACTGTTGGTTAAACCTCCTGTTAAGCTTTTTTAACAAGTTTATCTCTTCCAAGATGTGATTGTTCTTACTGTTCTTTTTTCAAGGGTGATTATATATCTTTGTACGTATGGGATGCCTAAAAAATTTTAAAAGCACTTCATTCATATTAAAAAGGAACACAGAGAAATGCATTCAGGAAGGCATATGAAGCCGCCTTCTTCGCAAAAAAAAGGGTGAATTCTTGGTTCCAGTGAAGTCAATGTTCAGCCATCCCAACAACTCTCCAGACTGCAATATAACATTTTGTGTCATTCTGCAAATTCTGTCTGCATTTTGCTACTACCCTCTATTTGTCACTACTGCTTTTCAGATTTTGTTGCTATTTGGATCTTTTTATCCACTGTAATGAAAGATATGTTTTTGAATTGTTCCATTCATAAAATTGAGTATTTTCAAGTGAAATTTCATTTTGTTCTTCTGTGCCTGTACTTTTAACATGAGTAGAGCCTGGGATTTTTCTTAATGCAGAATATATGTATATATATTATTTTATATGAGACACAGTGATGATTTTATTCCAGCATAAATGTCATTCCCACATAGTAATTTCATTTGGACTGTAGATGTGACTTTTTTTTAGGTGTTTGCACCTAATATTAATGTTAAAATTTAGAATATTTCATGGAAGGATAATGACGGAGCCAATTAACTGGCACTGCAGGATTTACTAGTTTCCATTGGAAATACTAGGTCCCTCCTACTGTTGCCATACAGCTAGCTAACGTTCTAGAACAAAATAATGTGTGTGGTTTTTTAATTTGAAAATGTCTAGAAATATGCATGAGAAAGTGAAGAAACATGACCGTTTCCCCTTAACTATTTACCTATAAGCATTGTCAGATAAACGCCACTCAGTATCTGAGGTCAGCTTAGTTTTGAATAGTGCTCCGCATTCCTGAACTCCTTCCCAAATCTTGGGAAGGCAAAGAGAGGAAAACAAATAGCAGATGTGGGAATTGGGAAAAGGAAACGGTCATTTTTCCAGCGTGGGTCATGGAGAATAGATTAGTGAGTCCAGGATAGTTTAAACATGCTGGCACAAGCATTAGATGCTGGCCTTTGCCCAGTACAAACAGTGCCAAATTCGTGAGAGTGTGGAGCTTTGTGCATGAGGCTGATCACATGCTGCCAATTTCGAGTGGTTATCCACATGCCATTTAAATGCCCTTGGCTTTCATCCACATGACTTCAACATTTCCTGATTGCACGTCGGGGCTGCAGCAGCAGCAGCCCCGGCTCCTGGGCAGGGCTGGATGAATCGCTCCCGCTGCCGCCGCGCTCCCAGCTGCAGGCACACCTCTTGCGCCACGAGCAGCAAACGGGTCCTGCTTCAGACATACGCCTTTTTAACACAAAGGCTTAATTTTAGGATTGCAGCCTGAATCTTCGTCTTTGTCATTACAGGCAACACTGGTCACAGACTGATGGCATGAAACCTGGTTTGCGAGAGCAAGGGCATGGTGGAAAGCACCGGGTGAATTCCAGGTAGAGACCTGATTTCATTTTTGTGTTTTATTGATACAGTAGCATGTGATGCCACTTTAGCTTGTGATAAATCTAGGGGACAATAATTTAGTTCAGTAACCCCAAACCGAACAGGAATAGTAATGACTCCACAGTACCCTCCTGGACTGGTGCAACATGAGAGCCACATTCCTAACGAGGACAGACGTGGCCAGACTAATGCTCCGAAAGTGAAAATACAGCTTTGGACACATGACAAGTGGGCTAGCTCCAGTGGAAGCGGAGACCACCCAGTCACCACACGACGAATGAGATGTCATCAATTGTATCCCACAGCTCAGGATGTTATTCTTGTGCAGTCCACAATCAATTATGTCTGTACAAAATGACTACACTCACTTTTTGGGTCTCCGGGAAATCTTTGTTCAAATTGAAGATGGTTTTCTAACAGGCTCTCCTCTTTACCCAATTTTCCAGCTGAGTTGACTGAGGCACAGGCAGGTCAAAAGGCTTACCCAAGGTCAGGGAGTGAATCAATGAGTTAGGTCAGATTAGATCTCAGCCTGTTCTTAGCTTTTCATCCTTTACTGTTACTGCCAGATCGCCATTAGAACCAGGTTAACAAAAATGTCATGGATGTGCTTTAAAAAACATATTTTTAAACTTGTTATCCCAACAAGAATTAAGTTCTTTAGATAGCACACTATACAAGATTAGGTTTCAAGAGGTTAGGCCTTTACTGTAAGGAATTCAATATACAGTACAATGTAAAATTACCAGCAGTAGAAATATTTTTACTACTGTACAAAAATAATAAAAATGCATAAAAGTAAAATTCACTGATCAAATACTGAAGTCCTCACTCAGTTCAAGCTCTGCTGACTTTAATTGTATTTTGCCTTGGGAAAAGGCTTCAGATCTGGCCATAAATTAGTATGCTGATCCCATGGCATGAATGGTGTTTTATTTATTTATTCCCTTAAATATGCTGTAGAATCCAAGCAACAGTTAAACTGAAAACAATCGCTCATCCAAATGTGAAGGAACTATGGTATTTTGAGAATAATGTTGGGGTAGCTCTTCCAACCAACTACTATGGAATTTGATATGAATTGACCAAAAAAGCCCATTCCCCCTCACGGGACTGGTGTGTTTCCAGGGGTTAGGCACAGAGACGCACCCAAAGCAATGGATTTTCAGATACATTTCTTCCCCAGGAGGGCAGTGGAGCAGAGGGACAGGTTCCCAAGGGGACTGTGCCGTCCCCATCCTTGGCGGTTTGAAGCCCCCGTGGCATGAAGGCCCTGCCTGGGGCAGGAGGGTGGACTGCAGACCTCCTCCAATCCCGCTTGGATTATTTGATGGTATTACAGCATAACTGTATATCCTTCTCTTCCAGACCATTTTTTTAAGACCACTGCAGGGACAATCTGTGTAGCCCCCAGCTACTCCTCCATGTTGCGAGCTCCTCCCTTGCCAGCTCCCTTGACACACGACGATGTGGTGCAGGGAAAGAGAAATACAACTTTTTTCACAGCAATTATTACATGAATAAAACCAGTTCGTTGAATTATGTTCCTTTTTCTACGTTCACTTTTATGCTAGTAAAACAGAGACTTCTTGTTCTGGGCTTTTTGCTTTACAGGCAATGGGAAAAGATTGCTCTGGAAAGTCTTGTCAGGATTTTTATCTACCCAGTTCTAGGATTCTGACAGGCTCGATCACAGATGCTCCTGGAACTCTTGGCAAAGTCCAGCAATAAGGAAGCTACATCTCATCAGTTTTCATCTGCAGATCAAAGCAATTCAGTGGCAACATGAAAAGACTGTATTTAAAAACTGACAGGATACCCTTAAAAAAATTAAAAGAACAAGCTTAAGGATTCTGGGAAGAATGCACTCTGAGTTTCAAGGAAAATAAAACAACATCTAAAAAGCAGTATTAAAAATATCCTTAGACGCAGGAGAAATGTGTATTTAGCCAGCGCTGAAACAATATACTAATCTAAATGTTCTCTACTCCATGTTCCATTTCGGTATAAAACTATTTAACTATTATACTGTGTTAAATTATGCTGATTTTTCCCTTGCACTTCTATAGAGGCCAGTTAAAGCTAGGAACAGCCAGTGGTTGACAGTGATTTGAAGGAGGCAGCCTGAGAGCAGAACAAAATTTAGGAACAAAAACTAGGAACTTTTAATCAAGATTTGCAAATACAGGACACGAGCAGTTGTTCTTTGGCTCCTTCTGATTCCTGGTACCTTACAGTGTTATTAGAAATATAAATGTTACCTCTCTTTTGACTAGCACACCCTCTTCCTTATTCCTCAGGCTTGCTCTTGCCTACGCCTCATTTTTGTCAGAACTGGGAGCGCAATGAGGTTTCAGCATACGCCTGACCTTTTCAAGGTGTGCATTTTTACCTTTACCATCCAGGGACTTGCTTATGCCTGAAATCTGCTGCAGGTTAACTTGAATTATTTCATGTTAAGGTGCTTAATGTCACAAACACTTTTTTTCTCCTGTTGCAGGTCAGCTGGCATTTTAATGTGCATTATTAAGTCAATTTAGAAAGCCGAACGTGGAATAGATTTGCCTGTACCCACGTACATCTGCAAGCAGCCCCACCTCATCCGCGCCTCTGCCACCAGCACTGCACGCGGATCTGATGACCGGGGCATCAGCCTCGGTGCTCTCCTCAGCACTGCCCGCTGCCTCGGGGATGTCACCTCCCTCGGCCCCGGCCCTGCAGCCCCGGCCGGGGGGCTTCCCCGCCCTGCTGTGCTGCGGCCCCAGGTATTCAGCATGCTCCTCTGCTCTGAGCCCAGACCTCAGCGCCTTCTGAGAACGGGAATGGATACAGCCCAAAGTGAATTTTACCAATTTATATGTTTATAAAATAATTTTCTATATTTATATAATGCTTATATTATACACTTAGCTGCTGTTTGAACGGGGAGCTGAACCCAGACCCAAGCCAAGACTGCCATGAGGGACAGGAACTCTAGATATGCCCTAACACTATTAAGAGGCAATTCATGCTACATAGATACTTAAAAGGAAAAAGAAGATAAAACATTTTCACACCCCTTTAGGTTACTGTAGAATTCTATCTACCTCACAGAGTACATGATATTTTTATACAAATGTTACTAAAAGACATAAGAATTAAAGACAGTGCCCTAATTTAGCACTGAAGTTGCACATCAACGGAGCTTCTTCCTGTAGCTGAATAGGGTTCCTGCTTCTAGTTGGTAGTGCTACTTGGCAAAGAGCTGCATATCTTCCTGCCTTCCTCTTTGCCTTTCTAATCCCTCAGAGAAACGCCCTTTAAATGTGCTTTCTTAATGGACGTATGTACAGAGCTACCTAGCCTGTCTTTTCTAACCTGCCCGACTACCAGCAGTTCATTTACATCCTTAACTAAGACATTATTAACCAGTTCTTTGACTTGTCAAAACAGCAATTCATCGTCCCTTTCCTTTCACTCCAAAACCAAAATTGGGACATTTTATTATCATTAAAATGAATACTGTGGTTGGACAATAAAGTCATTGATCTCCAGCTCCTTTCTCAATAACATAATTACAAGCAGGACTTAATGTTAACTAGAGACCTTCAAAACACGTTGAAGAAGAGGATGCTCAAAAAAAAAAAAAAANAAAAGGGGAGTCCAAAAAAAAAAAAAAAAAAAAACACAAAGAAAACGAAGGCAGCAAAGACTGATCAAGGGAATAGAGAAAAAGACAGGGATAGACTCTCACAGGCACAAATGATAAGATCACTGTAGCAGCAAACAACTCTCCTGCAGAACATACTGCTGCTGGATTGCATCAGAGTTTCCTACCAAGTACTTCTGCAATTTGAAACCATCTTCAAAGCAGTATTTCCCTGAAAGAGGTAATTTTCCAAATACTCAGGGACACTAGACAACAAAGAAAATTAGTACCATTCTCCTTTCTGCATCTCCAACAAAGAAAAACTTGTTCTGTCACACTACAGTCCATTATACAGCTAGAATCTACCATGTACACAAGTTCATGACATGCAAATGACAAAATAAGCTGCACGTGATTTTTTTTTGTTTGTTTACGGCCTTACTGGATTTTGCATGCCATTCAGTATGTGCATAGATTTGACTCCTCAAAAGCCAAGGATGAGCATCATCTTGCTGGCACTCCTTGCTCTCACAACTCCCTGTTAGACAAGGCCATTTTAATCTGGGAACACTAATTCATCTCATAAAATTGATCTTTTATGATTTAATGACATGACATCAAGTCCAGTGAAATCAGTAAGAGTCTTCTTATCAGCTTCAAAACACATTTTATGTTGTCAGTGATTTCTTTGAAGAAAACTGTGACTCCTCAAACTCCAGACGCATGACTATCCCTGTGTTAACCAAGAGGATAGTGGTCACTGTTCATCCAACCATGCTGCACTTACTTCCTTGCAGGATTCATCAGCAATGACTCTTACTTTCTGGGTTGGGACTGAGCAGTTTGATCAGCGCTGGATACCAAGGCTCAGCCCCCAGGCTGGGTCACTGGTCATCTTGGCAATAAAGGTTCAGGGATCTGACCCTCCAGCCTCCTAAAGGGATCTTTGCTTTCCCTCAGCTGCCCAAGCACACAACTACTTGCCATAAGATTTTCACGAAAGCCCAAGGACAATTGAAAATGCAAGCGAGCAACAAGCAGAACTGGTCTGTGCTTTGCGCCTACTTTTCTGCTGTGTCCGCTCCCGTTGTGTTGACTGCGCTGCTGCCATCCATTTCTGTTACACTGACGCTAACACACACAGGCGATCCGGGGCAACCGGACTCCTTTAATGCAGACACTCTCCATAACAAAACAGACACACTTCTACCTGTACAGAGTAATTCAATACTAACAGTTTTGACTGTTCTTCAGCAGATGCGTGATGAGGTTCGCTTGCACTCTGAAGATTACACAAGCCTAGAGTTATACACACAGTTTATAAAATCACACAGAAGTCATGCATTTTACATAGACAGACTCCCTAAAGTGTCACACCATATTTTAGCATCTGAACTTACTGTGATTCTGTAAAAGAATCCTGCTTCTCTGCAATGGATCTTAGGCTCTGCCACCTCCTACACATCCATATATCATCATTGACTTCCAAAAGAGTACTGTTGGCTTGAGGGACAGAGGTGTACCTCCTATAATGGTATATACTACATTCTGCAGCAACCTTTCTTCTCATATTTCAGAGTTGAAAAAGGCCTGTCAAAAAGGGGCTATTATAAAAGGGAATTTGAAGACATTCATAAACATCTAGACAGAAAATTGCATTTTCAATATGAGAACCTCAATAGTTAAGGCTACATTTGGGAGATCACTATGGCCCTCTTATTTTCTGCTTACGCTGTCAAAGTTTGAATTCATGTTGGGTTTTTGAGCAATTCAAACAAAGGATACTTTCATAAACATCCATTTCATAAACTACAGCATATCTAATTCTTTGGGTTCTGAAGGCTGAGCTGAATGTAGTGTTTGTAGTCTACTGAGAATATGTCTGGAAAACATAAAACAATCTACTAGGTAAGTTACAAAGCTGTTGACATAGGGAATGAAAATGGAAATTCTGTAGTAGTCTCCTACATCCGCAGTTTTGCACTATACTTTGCCTGATGTTAGCTGATTGGTGCAGTATATCTTGATGTTAGTAGCCCATTTCAGAAATGTTCTGACATTATCTATTTGGCAGTTTGAAAAATAGTATCAAACTCCCAATGCATTTGAGCGCACGTTTCAACACAGCAATCATAATATCCATTTCCATTGATGCAAGAGGCAGGTTAGCACCAACTTCAAGTGGATTCATTTCTAAGACTACAGTACACGCTTCCACAAAACACACGCACATCCCCACACAGGCAGACACAGCTTGGCTAGAAAGACCAAAAGGAATTAACTTGATTTAATTTCCAGTGCCTCCCGGTAAACACACAGGTTCATTTGGGAGCAAGCCTGCCCCTACAAAGTAATTGATGCAGAGAGTTCTGCGAATGCAATGGCACAGATAATTGTTGGCAACCTCACGTACCCATGGCATAGGAAGGAATGCGAGGAGGAATTTTCATTCAAGGCAAAATTATTAAGAACATTTTTCAAAATATTTACGATGATTGCAAAGATGGGCGTATCTCTAAACAGGCTACAATAACCCAATCACTTGAAGGATGCGTTCTATTGCAAATACGTTTTATATGTCAATAGGAAAAAAATATGTGCTGTAAATTCTGCTGTAATAATTATTGGAAATGCTTGAGCCTCACTGGAATTTGGCAATAGCTGCAAAAGCTCCATTAAATATAGGACTCTAGGCACACTTAATTTAACAGGAGATTTATCAGTGGCCTTATTGACCAAAAATTCCTCTTATTTAACATTTATAAGCCTTTTTACCACACAAATTTCTCTGCAGCATAACAGATAAAAGTTTTACTGGTTAGCTTCACCAATATTGTCAAAGCATTTTCCAGCAACTTCTGGAATAAGGCAGCCAGGAGATACCTAAACCAACTGAAGTAGGGCATATGAAACACCATAACTTTTTATGTTTTTGCCCTAAAGAAAATGAAGCCAATCTCTGCTAATATCCCTTTCGTTTACATGGTTTGCTACTAGATTTCCCTAAAGGCATTAGTGGCTGGCAAACAACTCCCAGCACCTTGATTACAGGAAATCATATTCCTCCCAATGCCAAGCTTCTTCATAAGTACTGAAAATGGTTTGCCTACTAAAATACATTTTCTTAACTTACCAGTAATTCTACACTTCAAGCCACCCAATTTCCTTCCTCTCCCAGAGCAGGAACCAGTTGTATTCCTGATCAATATATCCGGACTCCTAGCTTACTTTTTGTGTTGTTGTTTTTTTCTTTTTTTTTTTTTTTTAGAGATGGGTCTATGCTTCCATATTTAAAACATGTTTGGAGAATTTTGGGGGGAATAGGGAGACAAAAAGTTGTATTAGCAGGGGTTACAAACTATTTCAAAGACTATGGCAATTTAAAATCTACAGATTACTGAACTCCCTCAAATTTCAAGAATTAGGGTGACACACTGCAGAGACACACACCGTTCAATTTTTTTTCAAGGAAGATACTCTTCTCTTACTGAAGTAGCAGGGTTCTTTACTAATCTCAGTAGCTACTGGAAATGATCTGCCATCAGCAGTGATTCTTACAGGTCTCTATATTTTGGTACAAAGAGGCCTTCAAATGTCCAATCTGCTCCTACCCAGACTCAGGGTAGGAGTCTCAGGTCTCAAAGACTGAGACCCAGAAAACTACACTTCTTCAGAGCTACCCCTTAGCCCTCATTGCTTACTCCCCCTGAAAAACATACAAATCATATCCCACATCATCAAAATTTAACTCCTTTTAGAGTTCCAAGAAACACTTGCACTCACACACACACACACATATGCTCCACTTACCAGTGACCCAGGTGCGCGCTTCTCAGCATTTCACACCAATTAAAATATATAGACAAACTCCCATAATGTGCTGCAAACAAAAGTCTGGTATAAGAGATGATTTCTATAACTAAAACCTATTCTGAAACCAGATTCAGCGTGCTTTTCACATACACACACACACTCTCCCTCCCTCCCTCTCTCCCTCCCTCCCTCCTTCAGGGCCAATTAAAGCACATAATGTGCCCAGATCAAATAGCTAGATCTGTATTGACATGAACTTTCCAGATTGAAATTTGCAGGACACATCCCTGCTGTTGGGAAAATGCAAGTGTCCTGGCAAACAAAATCACACAGTTTCTGGTTTCATTCAGCCTTTATTTTTTCCTGGCGATTATAAATGTGAAAAGCAATACTTATTAACTTGTTCAAGTGAAATCATACAAGGTTACATTACTGCATTTATTTACAGCCAAGGAGGTTCATGCAGGGAGGTCACGAGCACAGGAAGTGATCGAGGCCAATTCTGACTCAGTAAGGCATATACACACGAAGGCAGAGATATATTATGCTTTTGCTCCAATCTGACAATTTCCTCTGGGGGGAAATTCAAGAACTGCAAGTGAGGTCCAAATCATAGTGGTTTCCAATACCACATCTTCCCTGAGACTCCATCTGGTTCTATCTCAAGCTAACAAGAGGGTAGTTACAGCTTCAGTGCCCAGGTCTCTGTTCCGCAGATGTTGCAGAAAGTAGAAGCTTCCAGAGGTTACTCGTTAACAAGGAATTTAATCCAGACAGAAACCTTTGTGAATTCACATCTCAAGGCCTTTAATAAAACCTCCTTTTTTAAAGTCTTCCGTTCCATCCCATCACATTCTGTGACCCTGAAGCTTTTGTATTAGTCTAAGCTTTGTTTTACTCTGATGAAAATTCACGTGGTGTCACTAGAAGGGCACTGTGCACTCAGCTGCAGACAGAAGTTGTTTTAGTTTGGGGAAAATATTATTCTGTACCTGGAAACACCATGTTAAATGAGTAATACCTTATAAGCAGCAAACTTAGTAACAAGTAATGTAAAGAAGTGGAAGATAATGCCTTGAATGGAAAACAAAGACATGGGACAAGATTTGAAAAACATTTTAGAAATCATCTATCTTCTTACAATGTCAGCGTTATGAAAATCTCCTCGTAAGCTTTAGTATTAGCAAACTAGACTGCATGTGTCATAGTGAATGCTGGAAACTCCTAGGAAGAAAATTAACACCTAGTGGCCCTTACAGATAATTGAATAAGAAGTCTGAGAAGATAAACCAACTGAAGCAGGAGGAACAGGCCTAAATGCATAAAAAGGGGGGGTTATATCCTTTGTTGACACTGATGTCATTGACCAGTGATACATCTAATTAGGAGTAGTCTTCTAAGCCTTTTTCTTGTCATTAAAGGACAGACTAGGAGGGAATTCAAAAGTTCAGTGGTTGGAATTATAATGGCACTTAGTTAAAGTAATAAAGATTCAAATCTGGTCAGCAGAAGGATTAGAGGAGATTTGAATAAAATGTTCATAATTCTGGGGGCAGAGTGAAAACTGCTAAGGAGCACCCTTTTTACCTCATTTGCCAACAGAAGAATATGACACTTGATTAAGTCAAAATGCAGTGCAGTTAGAACCAGTACGGAGAAACATTTCTTTATATTGCAAACAGACAACTTGTAGATTCACTGCCAAAACCCAAAACGTCTGGTTTTAAGAAAGTCCGGATATTTCACATTCCCTATTCAAACCTGTTATAATGTAAAGTAAAATCATATTAAAGATAATCAATTTCCATGCTTCAGGCAATAAAGAGATCATCTTGGGAGAGGAGTTAGAAAAGATTTACATGTATTTTTTGAAGGTTTCCACTTAAAGTTTCAGGAACTGGCCACTTTTGAGAAAAGTCTAACAGCACAGAAGATTTCATTCACTTTAGCACTGTTTCCCTTTAATCTGGCATTCTAATATTTTTAAAGTAAAATAAGTTCATTTTTAAGAGATAAAATACCAGACTGAAATTTCCAAAGCACTTAAAATGTAAACATTCACTACCACTTGGGAGGAATTAATGAACCTCACTCTGTCAGTTGAAACTACTGCAGATATCCTACTTTACCCCTTCTCTTGCCACTCACTACTGACAGGACAGGTGCAAGCACAATCTGACCTGCTCCACCTGAACTAATCCCAGGTCAGAAGTGGAGAGGAGTGTATGGCAGAGACATAATTTCATGCATTAAGCAGCTATATACCCCTTCCCATCATGGCTCAGATAGACATAGCTCAGAGCAGAGGCAAAAGGAGGTTAGGTCTACTTGCACCTCCAGCGTGGATGTGCCTGAGAATCTCCTATATGTTTTAAGATTGCATAAATCTGTAAGTACTTAATTATACAATGACATAATGTATTCATTGTCTACTGGGAAAGCAGTCCTTCAGGGAATTCAGTGCTAATTAAGTTTTCTTTTTAAGCAGCACTGTTGTCAGTACTAACACCTGCCATGGCCATGCTGGTCAGCAGGTTGCTCCTCCTCAACTGGTATAGTCCAGACTGACCTGCAAAGGTTATCTTTACATTGGTATCTTGAAGGAATAAACAGCAGGCAAAGAACTGATAATCGTTACAGAAAGGAGGATTGTTGAAATTGGCTTTCAGAACAATTGGCTTATAAAAAACTTTTTTTTTTCTTTTTTTTTCTTTTGTCCAAGCAGCAGCTCTCTCTCTTACTGCAGAAATCTCCATGTTCCCTCCTTTTAATCACATCATGATACTGGATTTCAAAATGTCTGGCGAAAAAAAAGAAAAAGGATCAGGGTTTAAGAAGTTTGATATTTACATTCTAAAATAATAAGTATCTCTAGGGTATCCCATCCAGCTTACCAATGTGAAGAGATCTTTCATTTAGAGATGAGATCATCTTCACCTATGCCATTGCCCTTGTATGGGGCACGCAATGGCAGTACCTTTTAATTCAGTGTTAATCCAGGCTTCATTAAAGCTACTGGAAAGCTTTGTTTTCTCTTGTCAGTGTACCGCACCAGTTACATAATAATTTTGAATATCCTGTTCACTAACTGCTACTGTAAAGGTAACAGAAATTAATTCTGAATGCATAAAAAATCAGAAAATATGAACCAGAAGTCTCTAATTGCTTGCAACTTATTACAAACGTGGAATATTTCTCCTTTATTGTAATATTGTTTCTTTGTTGCTTAAAGGACATCGCATTGATAAACTGCTCATATAAAAAGATCTGAATTTATTTTTCTTTATATTAATTGTAATTTATCCTTCATAGATCACACACATTCACAGATCACGTCTACCTTGTTCCAAATTGGTATGTCTGTAGGTTACAATTAGCAGGACAGTGTGGAAGCACTGTACATTTTTACTGTCTGACAGCAATTTCTGCAGTGATTTCTGGCTGATGCCTTGCCTATATAGATGGCAAAGAAAGTAAAACAGTGGCAAGCATTCCATGCTTACATTTCCTTGAGAGACTGAAGGTTAACGGCCCAGGAAGCAAAGGGAAAACTAAGTGCTACATTAAAAATATTCCTTGTAAAAACAGCAGGAATATCTTTGCACTACAGCACACCGGTGTCAGTGGAGGCCTTTTTGTAAGTCCGCACCAACTGCAACTATTCCAAAGGTATTTTCAACTGCATTGGGGAAACTTCTGCATTTTGGACCAAATTTTATCATTTTTTTAGAATCAGATGTAACACACGCTAACTCAACGCCATTTTTATTTGCAGTGTTCATTTCCTATGAAAAATAAATTTCCAGGATTGGGTGATGACTTTTAAAAATTCTCCTGATATTTCCCAAGTGGCTTCCTCCATTTTGTGGTAACTTCTGAGTCATACATCACTATAAAAACTTTTGCTGATATAACTCAGATTAAGATTAACACAGTGAAAGATTCTCTGGCTTGAAAATTAGTGGTTTGTTGTTGCAAACACGATTAGCACCTTTTCTCCTGTTTTTTTTTTGTGACCTCAAATAAACCTCATCCTACAGTCCACATTCCTCCTCCACGTCTCCTCTTTTAGAAATTGTACTTGCCAAACATTCCTCCTCTGCAAATTCATTTTCAGTGCATTGTCCCTGCCTTGCCCCTAACCTTGCAAATGAGTAGAAAAGGTTGATTCCTTGATGCTGTCAGTCTTTGTTATCCTTTATCACCCTGCTCCTAAGTACTAACAAAGGACAGGTCTAGGTAATTCTTTAAAATTGTGAACGCCAATTACAAGGCCTGCAGTTTGCTCCCAGATTCGGCGGAGTTCTGTCAGCATCACCCACGCTGCGCTGAAGGACCCGAGGCGTACGAACACCACACGGCCCAGCACCACGCTTTGCTGACTCCTTTTGGCCTCCGCTACTGCCCACAGGCCGCGATTTTCTGACATGTTTGCAGAGGCCGTGTTCCTGAACGCCTGCGTTAGTCGGAGCAGCAGCACCGCTTCCCACACGGAAAAGTGCTCCCGCGGCTCTGGCACAGCTGAGCTGCATCACCCAGGCAATTCGCGCCGCTTCTCCTCAGCCGTACAAGGGCAGCGGGGTTCGGGCCGCCCGGCAGGGTTTCCTCTACTGCCAGGACGTGCGGCACCCCCTGAGCCCGCAGGCGAGGAGAGGCGGAGGCGAGCGCTGCTTGGCGGGAGGTGAGGAAGCTCCTCAGGGCCGCTCTCCCACCGAGGCCCCGGCCCGCTGCGGCTCCGCGGGCCGCCCGGGCAGCTCCGCCCCGGCTGCACGGCGCCTGCCTCGCCGCGGCCTGACGGGCACAGCTCC
>VXAL01005842.1:740082-815082 GCA_013399475.1 Chauna torquata
CTTTTAAAAGAAGTGTTTGGGTTTCTGTCAGGTCACAGATGGAGCGATGCGAGGGGAGAATGGATGGCAGCGCCCTGTCTTCTGGTAGCAGCCTGTAGATGCATGAGGCGAACATGAAACTGCACTAAAGTAATGCATGTCAAATTGATATTAACAGAAAAACGTCTTTTTGCTGCTGTATAAAAGCCAAGCTCTACAACTGCTTGTAAAATAGGTACAATATTGTAATTGCATGCAGTTTGAAAAGCAAAGTGTAAAGAGTGGTGTTCTTTTTTTTTCTGCCTTGACTCCCAAATAAAGCCTGTTGCTGAGTTGCATCTTATTTCTGTGAAAGAGCTCTTATTAAATGGTAAGCTGCAGTCTGTCCATGTTAAGGCCTTCCACGTTACGAATGGAGACGTAGCATACTGCTTAGGAATGGCTGTCACAGCGTAACTCCGGAGCGCGGGCGTGCGCTCCCCTGCCCAGCAGCCGAGGCGTGCTAAGGACTGCCTTCCGGAGGGCCCTGCTCAGATGACAGGGTTCCCTTGTGAACCTGATGGAGGCTTTGGCCTCTAAGCCCTGCCTGTCTCCCTAATGCACAGGGGACCAAGAGCGGCGGTGTAGGAGCTTTCCTTCCCTGAACTGCCTCTGTGGCCTTTGGTCCTCCCTCGCTTGCATGGAAATGCAGCTTAAGTGGAGCCATGATAGGGAGTCTTCCATGGGAGCCTTCCTGCATTACAATTCCTCCATGTCCCGCGCACGGTTTTGTTTCAGCTCAGAAGTAGCTGTAATGTGGAAGCCCTGAGGAGGTCAGGTGGGCTGCACGTCTCTTTACCAGCTCTACCTGCCCTCCTGTATGGGCACCCCTTTGGGAAGGTTTCTCTGCTGTCTCCATGGGAAGCAGCGAGCAGCAGTCAAGTGCCTTTGTGTCTGCCTCTTGTACCAAGACCTGAAGGGTTAGCAAGGATGGGACAGCCTGGCTCTGGGTTTTAGGCTAGTCCTTGTAGCCTTGGAGCGGAATCACAGATAACACAATATCTTGTTGTAAACCTAAGTTATTACTTCAGATGTTAATTTTGGGTTGGGGTTTAAACAGGTCCCTCTCCCCTCTCTGGTTTGCGTAAACTTTTAAATTCCTTTTTGCACATTTGACTGCTATGATGCATTTTAAAGCTTATTTCATCTGGGGCAAAAGCCCTTAAGCGCATCTGTAATGCATGGTATTTCTATCTAACAACATACAGTTCTCTGAAATTTGCCAAATTGTGTGTTTGTTTTCTTGAGAATGGTCTGTGAGTCTGTGTGACAGAGTTTTTCCAAGTAAAAAGTTTTGTTTGCTTTGTTTTTAAACAGAAGTGTGCCACATCTGGACAATTCTACCAAAAGCCTCAAGCTTCAGAGGAAAAAAGATGTAGCCATGTGAGCTTGCAAGGTGGCTTTAGCAATTCCTATCTGCATTCTGATCCATGACAAGTTAATTACACCAATTACACCAGCAACTGAACAGAGGCTCTATAGGAAACTGTTGTAGTTATATTGCAACTTGTGTTACCGTGACTACTTTATCTCTTGATAACTCTGTAATTAACTTGTCACCACTGTTTAATGCTTAACGTATGTAGAGAATCAGTTAATGGCATCACTAAAAGGATGGTAGCCTGAAGGAGAAGCTCATGCCCTTTGGGAAGGTTATCGGGGTTTCATTGAATGGCTAATTTAAGGACTTGTGCAGAAAAAGTATTAAGTTTGTTATGGGAAGTGTGGATAAGATGGAGAGGCAGTGCCAAAGAAATTCTGCTTAAACTGACTTTGGTGACAGGGGAGAGTATTAGAAGGAACAGTAATGTAAAAAAATCCAAAGGAGAACATGTTGAAGACATGGATGACTGTTTTTGTAGTAGTCTTTCCTACAGTAGCATGCAGTTAGGAATTTGGAGGCCCGAGAACAACTGATGTTCGTGAATTGAACCTTGGTATGCCAGCTGCTGTACCTGCTGGTGTTCTGACTAACCACTGCGTAATTTCCCTGTTAGCCCTGTCCTTCATCTCTGATGCAAAGGGTGAAATCCTCTATTGCGGTGACTGAGACTTGGTTTCTGCTGTGATGGTCATTCTGGCATTGGTGTTGTAAGAGCTGAATCACTGACTTTGTGGGAACAAATTTGAGGCCCTGGATTGGGGCTTTTCTTGGTGTTTAACATCACCCTCAGGACATAGTGAGCCATTCTGCCTGGGACGCAGCTGACCTAAATTAAATTTCTTTTCAGCAAAGAGGGCAGGGCAAAAAAAAAAGGCCTTGCTTTCTTGTAATAGCTGTTAACATTTCTCATTTTATATTTCACAGAATATGTTAAATTCTGAATGTGTGAAACTTCTAAACACATCCTGAAGGCATTAGTATTCAGTCTAACGCTTTTAAAGATTTCCTGCGTTAGAATAATTTCCTGTTTGTAACACTAGTGAAGTCAGCAAGTACCTAACCTGGTCTGTGTTGCCCGTTCCCAGAAGTTGACAGTTGAAGCTGAACGCGCATTCCACCAATAGCATAACTCGTAAAAGCAAGCACTTGTTAAATCTATTTGTTTTTATTATGGACATCGATCTGCCAGTCGCAATAATGCATTTATGGACATTTTTCTGCAAGCGCAGCGCTGGTGGCAGTTTTTACTGACAAATTGAGTCATATGGACAGTAGTTCAAAATACGCTTACTTTATTGACGGATTGTGCAATTCTCTAGTTTACTGAGTGTTCATAAGATATCTGGACTGGTGAAGAGAATGTAACTAATGGGAAAACATAGGATGAAGTTTTAATTTTAGGAGGCTTGAAATCTTTTAGGCAGTGACAGGTTTCAGCTGTCGTGGCTGTTAACTTTTTCATTAATGGCATAATTAAAAAAGCAAAGGTGTCCTAGCAAGGGCTTCAGCTCTGCTAATTTATATGAAGGTATAACGAGCAAAACCTTCCTGATGCAAGAAAAAATCCCGTGTTAAATTTTTTTTCTCCCATAAGGCTAACATTATCACCCAGCACAGGTGCGCTTGGGCCAGCATTAATTTAAACATACAGGTAGAGGAACAACCGAGCTATAAAAACAAATCAAACCTCTACTGAAATATTTTCCAGAAATACAAAATGTAATTTTAAAAATGCTGATATTATGATCTACTTGCGTGTTCCAGACTATTGTTTAAAAAAAGTCAAGTGTATTTCAATGCCAATAAAGTTTGTGTGGCTTTGGAGTTCTATGGATATTGAGTTATTGTGAAATTATTTTTGGAAACATGTCACAATTTTCATGCTTTTTGCTAACCCTTTTTCAAGTTGTTTCCTTATTTACTGTTTTGCAATGGAAAAGCATCCTGTCCTGATGCGTCAGGTCTGTGTGCTATCTATATTATGCTGTACTAAATAATATAAATTACTTCAAGTATATTTTCAACTCACTTGTAAAATTTGGACCTGTGGCTGAAATTCTGTTCAACACAGTGGAGGTACTGAAGGTCCTAAAAATATTTTCATCTGAACAAATCCCAGTTAAGGTTAATCTCAAGGAAGAAGAGGGGATTTCATTGGTAGGAAGATTCTGGTTTTCCCTCTGCTTTCCAAGCAAAATAGTGTATTTTGCTACCATAGCTAGAGGACCTGTAGTCTTGAGTAGCTTGGCAAAGGGGAACAGAGTAATTTTGCCTCTTTAAAAGCAGGAACTAATGGCATCCAAAGAAGCAGCAGGTGTCAGATCACAGTTGATCACTACACAGTGTGTAGCTGGGTGATGGATCTTGGAACAGGCGGCTGAGGATGCTGGGTTTGGGTTCAGAAGGTAACTGGAGAAACACTGAGCCCTTTAACTGTTTTCTTTCACATTCAGAAATCCCACCTCTGACTTGGGAAGCTTGAAACCCAAATTTGGGGGGGGGCATGGCAGTGGACAAGTGGAAAAAAATCACAAAGTGCTTGCTGTCTGCTGTTGGTGCTGTTGAAGATGGGACACTGAATAGATGGGCTTTTGGTCTTCTGTGTATTAGTAGACAGCAAGTATTGATGCTGTCTTGTAAATGTTTCTGCTCCATAATTAGCATTCCAATAATATTTTGGTTATCTGACTGCTTTAGATGAGTCAGCACAATGCAAACAACAAAATTATTTGTGGTTGTTTGTATATTCAAGTATGCAGAAGGTCTGTTAATTAGTTAAACTTTTTAATGAACACTTAAACTTAAGGCCTTGTTAAATGATTAACTTTTTGGTTTAACTTTAGAAAAGCACAAGATAGGATATACTGCATCTAAAAATACACATGAAATACACAAACTTGCTTTGAGAGCCATGGCGGGCTTTGTTGACGGTACATTTTTAGACTGTGAGCAGTGTCCTGGAGAAACAATTCACAAACAACTTTTTTCCCCTTCATCTCGCTCCATTGAAGTTTAGTATGGTCAAATATAATGTAGTGGGAAGGGCGGGGAGAAAAGGGAAATCCCTTGCACAATCTCCTATTGACATCAAAAATACCTCTGGTTATTTGCTGATGTTACTTCAGTCCGTGAAATACCAAGAGTTCTGGTTGGTTGACCGAGAAATGAGATTGAGATCGGCTTTATTCAAACTAGTCTTTTCTTTTTTTTCTTTTCTTTTTGCTGGGAGTATAACTGAATTGGTAGGTGTTGAGTCCCGCTTGCAGTGGGCATGGGTCATCTCCTTTCAGCGTTGAGGCTTAGGCAGTTGATGTCTGGAAGTACAAGCTGTGCCTACATCCGGCATTGCATTTCCAGAGATTAAATTTGAGGATAAACAAGTCCAGGTGGTCAATCTGAGAGTAACTTTTCTTAATAGATGCTTGTGCTTTTTTAAAAAGTAGAATAATAGTGCAATTTTGTTTTCACCAATGTATTAGTTGCATACTAGTGAATGCACTTCTTTTTATATTACTGGTAATATACAGCCAGGTCTTGAATGCTTTTTGGTTGTGTCTTTTTGTGCATCTATATTTGATTCCATAGTCAGAGTTTCTAAGAATATGATTAACCCTGTGGGTCGTCTTATAATGTAATTATTAATGATTGATTCTGTTTATCCCTGAAATCAATAGAAGAAGCAAAATGGTTTGGCGTATATTTGGGGTTGATTTCTAACATTCAGTAAACATGATCTTGTGACAAGACTAGTATACGTTTATTACTCGGAACATGTTTGATGAATCTGAAGTGTGTAATTAGTTTTATATACTGGTGGTGATATGTGGTGTTTTTACATGACTTATGTTAATATGGCCAATAGTGTTAACATCTCCTGCCACTAATAGTTAGGGTGGGGATGTATAGTAATTGATCTTCCTGGGAGTGCTGTAATGTAAAAACAATTCAGGCTGTTTGAAGTATATTTTACAAGTGTGCATTGGGCCTTTGGGATGTTATACTGAAAAACCCAATTGTACAGTTACCATGGGAACCCAATTAGAATAGATTGCTTGAGTTTTTTTCAGTCTTTCATCTTGACCAAAAATCTAATGTACTTTAAATGTTTTCATATGGAATTTTATTCATATACTGACCTGATATATTAGCTGTTTTTAAATTTTAGTACTAAAACCAGAGATTATTATTACGTTCTGTGGATCCTGAGGACTTCTCTTTCGAGGAGAATCTTCCTTTAGTATTTAAAAGTTGGTGAACTGAAAAAAATACTTTTTATGAATCTGAGAGTTCTCACCATAGTGCTGCCACCACATGTACTTGTCAGGCTGGAATTCTGTGAAAGTAAATAGGAAAACATCTTAAATCCCACGGACTTCTGTTCTAAACCATCAACAACGTATGGTTGAAGTTTTTCATGGCCCTTAAAGGATCTGATTTTTTACGTAAGCTCTGACTGTTCGTTATGTTTCTCTTAACNCTCGTCAGCGTGGCTCCTGCCTCAGCACAGCTCTTTTGTGGGGACAGAAGCTCTGGAAAACTTGGGCATTTCTTGATTGAAAGGCCAAGGGGACCTGAGGGAGGGGCTCAACAGGAGATGGGCGTCATTGGTCCTAGTCAGGCAGCTCAGAGCTAGCCAGTGAGGGTGGGGACAAATTTTGCATTTTTTCAGTTCTGCTCATGAATTGATCCCTTCAGTTCATCCTAGTCTCTGCAGATGTTGGAGGAAAATATCCGTCTCGGTGAAGCAGTGGATGACGATAAGGCTCCTGTATTTAAGACAGGTTCAGTGATTTTGGTGTCTCAGTTTCTGGTATGTGAGCCAGAATGGTATCATCATTGAATTTGAAAAGTCATTCCTATGCTATTCAGAAGAAATACCGTCATCTTAGCTTCAGAATCAGCCTTAGGGGTACCTTCAACTAAATTTGAAAAGGAGTTAGTGCATGTATTGGCCTCTTTTAACAAGGCAGCATCTTGACAAGGTTGATGAGATACATTTTGGAGTGATCTTTTGAACTTCCCCAGCCTTCTGACGTTTGGGAGTGGTCTTGTTTGGTTTTCCCTTGTGTAGCTGTAGGCCTTCTTCATGATCACCGTGGTTTGAGTGTTACTGGCTGTGCTTGCCCAAGTCACCTGTCAGCAGAAGAAAGCCATCCTGGACAAATAGCCACTTGAACAGCTCAACCTGGGGCAGAAATAGGTCGTGAACAGTAATCAATCACCAGCCCTCCTTAGGCACCATGCAGCTTCTTCTTGGTTAATTGGTTCATTTGTCCTTCTCAGCCACCCACCTCCCCAAGGTCTCTGTTTCTAGGGGCTGCCCCCCAGTGCATCCTCCTGCTTTTCAGAACTTTTCAGCGGGGCGTGGGCAACTGTTGTGCTTGTAAGGCGCTCGTGTAAGTCCTTGTGCAAGAATCCTTTTCCTTGCAGCTGGAACCCGTTTCCTATCGCAGTCCAATCTGCTCAAAGTCAGGCATAGTTTCTGTGCCAGACATTGTGTCCCTCATGAGCTGTGTTTGCTTACACTTGAAATCAGTTTTATTCTCAGATGCAGCAGGTTGAGAATATCATTTGCAAAGACACTGGCAGGCACACACGGGTGTAAAGTTTTCCTGTGCTCTAGGAGAGGTCGGCTATCTTAACCTGCGCTTTTTAGAGTTGCGTTGAGAAAGTGTCAAAGGGAATTGCCTAAAACTATTGAAGAAAATGTTAGTGACTGATCTGGATTTGCTTTCAGACAGTGTGGGTTGCGCTTAAAGTACAAGAGCATCCTTATGGGGATGTTGCAGAGGTTTTAGATAAACATCAACGCATTATGTAGAACTTGACTAACAATTAAGCTGCTGTTGTCATCACAAAAAAATTAGATGCTGCTTGAAACAACTTGTTGAAATTTCCTTTATTTTTTGGCATTTGGCACGGTTTCTTTCATAAACAGAGAAAGAGACTTGTGTTGCAACTAAAAGTAAACCAAAAATTTATTCTGAAAAGGGATGTTTGCTGAACGTTTTTGTCCCAGAGGCATCTGCTTGGCGTTGAGCTCCCTCGGTCGGAATGCACGCTCCTTGTCCGGCTTACCTGACGTGCCCTGCAGCCGTCCGTGAGCAGCTGCCCTCCCGCTGACACGTTATTTCCCCGTGGGGAGGTGGGAGCACGTGGGGCTCGCTGGGCACAGAGCAGCGTGGGCCTAGGGCTGGCAGGAGTCGGGTGCGAGAGCAGCACCGGGCCCGCGGTGCTGGAACGTGGCTTCGGAGCTGGGCGGCTGCCCGCCGAGGTGGAAGCAGCTTTGTGGCCTAGGGCAAGCGCGGCCTGCGGTCGAGCGTTTAGGGCGGAAGAGGCCTGTCTTGGTTTACAAATATTCCAAACCGGCATGGCAAAGTAATTGGGTATTTTAGTGCTCATTATGTACCTAACACAATTCAGAAGTGAAAGTAACTGAAGGATAATTTTGATACTAGTGTTCTGTGGAATGTTTTATAGATGACGGAAAGCTTACATTTGACACCGTTGCTTCTCAGTTACTGATTATTTTTGTTGTGATGCCGTCTTCGATGCTTTAGTTTTAGTCAAACTCATACTGGAATGTTTACCTTGCAGTTACTTCACAAAAATAGTTTCCTACATGCAGCATGTAAACAGGTGGTGTAAGCGGGGCTTTGCAGATTGCCGCACATTGCTCGCAGCTGTGCTTCCTTGCTGCGGTGTAAGGAAGAAAACCTCCGCTCATCTTCAAAGAAGTTCAGTAGAGATCGATTTTCAGCTTTTGGGTTATCTCCAACTATTTCCTGCTTTTCCATCGTGTAAAATGTTAAAGCATGTCTTTGGGAATTCCTCACCTTACTTTCAGATGGATCTAAGCGTCTCAATTTCAAAAGAAAAGAAAATAATAATACGTTTAGTGAAAAATTGAGGGATCCCCAAAATGCGTTTTGAGGTAAAGATGATCTGTCTGTACTGCAGCCTTTCCCTTTCGCTTGTTATCCTTCCCTCTTACCTTTTGTGATGATTTGTACTTCGGGGCCCCAGCCTTCATTCCCCCGCATCGGCTGGATGAATGAATGCCTTCTGACTGCTGGGCTGCTCTGAAACACGCAGCTCTGCGGGAGGCTGGCACGGGGTGTGTGTGATGCTTAAGTAACAGTTAAACGGTAATTATTTAACATTTGGTGCAAGTGAGGCAAAAGTGCGTCGGTTCAAATACGCCCAGATGTCATTCGTATACAGGTTCCAAAAGAGGCAGGTATTTCAGAGGAGGGCTTTGGGTCTCCCTGAGGCGGCAGATGAGCCTCCCTCGGACAGCCTGCTGCTGCGCTGGTCGCGCTTTGCGGGCCGGTTTTGGTCTGCCCGGGAGAGTGGGTGGGACGGAGGAACGCTGCTGGCTCGCCTTCCCAGCACCGCGGGGTGATGCTGGGCCATCCCCTGCCATCTCAGCAACTTCTCTGCTCTCCAGCCTTCCAAGGAAGTACAGAAAGGTGCATAGTCCCGGGGCACTGCTAGTCCTAAAGGCTGAGGCTCAGTGGAGGGGCAGCGGGCTTCCAGCTGAAGCTGGTTTTATGCTCCGTGCCCCGTTTGACACGGCACAACAGCCTCGCAGGCTGATGGTTTCTGCTCTTGGCCATCCCTGGGAATTTTTTACTTCAGATGAGAGCACTCGGGCTGATACACCGCAAACATCACATTTTACTTCATTTTTAGGAAGAATGTGGTGTTGGGAGTTTTATCTCGAGATGAATAACCCCACATTGAAGTGTATTTCTTAGTTAAATTGAGTGCCGGGATGGTTACCAACAGGAATCGGAAGGGATTTGGTTAAATTCTCAGCCTGATGGTCTTGGTCAGCTAGTCAGGGTATTTCAGTACAGCGAAGCCGCAGTGCCGTCCCCAGGGTGCTGCTGCGCCTGCTGCGCTGTTCTCTCCCTTCCCAGTCCGTCCGTGTTGCAGGGCGGTGGCACGGTAGCAGGAAGGAACAGGCGGTCAGAAAGCTGCAGTGTCTGCGTGGTGTTGCCTTCATTTGGTGGACTTGCACACTATGCTGCTCTTGGTACTTTGGGCCAGGTTAGAGGAGAGTTTCTGGATAAATCTGGTTTTCAAGGCAAATGTTCTAGCTTTACCCTTCAGAAAAATCCAAAGGGTAAAAATCACAGATTTTCTAAGCAATATTGGTAGATTGCTTGTCTGCCTGGCTTATTCACAGTTAAAAAAGGAATTAGTGAGCTTTGCAATGCCCACCTTACAAGGCTGTGATTGTTCATACATTTAAAATATTAATTATTCGGGATCTTAATTTTAAACTCTTAAAAATAGTTAAGATGTAGTGTTAAGGTTAACTATTACAGTTTTCTTGGAAATAGTCTGGAGGTGGCTGTAAGTTCTCGTCCTGTCCTGGACTTCGAGGCTTGAAATGTTTAAAAGAACTTGGAAAGCCTCAGCCATTTGTGTTGTGTCTTTGTTTGTCCTGAGCAGGTACGGTTAATCTCTCTGGTCTGATACTGAGTTCCCTGACTGAAGTGGAAGAGTTCCCTTTGAACTCTAGCTGTAAGTCAGGACTCTGAGCTTTGACAGTCACCTTGGCTTTCAAAAATGTAGTGTTCATAGCAAATCTTTGCAGAGATACAGTGATCTTAATAGCGCTGAAAAGAAAATAAAGGGGAAAAACTAAATGCCAAGGAAATAGCAATTCTCCTTTATTTCAAAAGGGAGCGCAAAGAAACTTTTTTTTAATGGTATATAAATGAACATACTATTTCAGACTGCAGTTCTAATAATGGAAGTTAACATTTCTTATGTACTTCTTAGTGTTTTGCAAACTGTACTTTCAAACCCAGAATATAACTATGGAAGTAACTTGCTTTCATTTCTTAAAATGTCATTTCCTAAAATACAAAATGTTGTTTATTTCACCAAACTCAGAAATGCACTACTGCCTGTACAAATATTTCTTAAATTAATAGTAGGTCTTAGAGGGCATTCTTATGTGAAAGATCAAAGTTTTGCAGTGCTTGTTGTGGAAGAAGTCTTCAATGTGTCATCTGTTGATTTCAACTCATAACAAGCAAAAGATGACCTAATGGACATTAAAATTCCCAGTTGTTTGCGCAAAAAAAAAAAAAAAACCTTTGATACTATTTATACTAAAAAATAGAACCTAGTTAAAAAACTGATACAAAGCTAGTTATAAGAAAAATGATCATATTGACATGCTATTCTTCCTATTCAAAATATATTTCAATCTAACTGAGAATTTTTTTTTCCTTACAGGCAGAGATCTTTCATTTAGCATGGCATCAAGGCTTGTTCCAAAAGTAAGTTACTAGTAAAATAACCTTACATTTAGGTGTACGTTAGGAGCCCAGCATTATAAAAGAGTTCACGTAACATAGTTTGTTTTTTTCCCCAGTGTCCAGCAGTCAGTATTAAGGATTCAGTTGACAAGATTGATGCTGCATTGTAAATCTCTGTAGCTCTGTCGTGGTTGGTAACAGGCATCAGTGGACCTTTCCCCATCACGTATCTATCTTCCACAGAGCATAAACTAATAGGACAATGCTACAGTTTCGGTTTTAAGTTAGCTGTTTGCTTCCATTTCCTAATTTATTATTTATTTATTATCATTATAATTTATTATTATTTATTATTTCCAACCTCACTTATTGAAAAATAAATGCATGTTTAATTTTGGTTTGTAATGCTTCAATGAAGTAAGTGCAGAGAAGTAACTTTGTAGTAAAATAATAACGTACGGCTGTTTATCAAGAAAGTCAGAATGATTTTCCTTACCGAAAGACAGGCATCAACAAATTTATGCTCAATAACCATAGTCTTCAAATAACTGGAATGAACTTCGAAAAAACTAATACTTGTTTTTTCCTGTGGAATAGCTACTTTTGTAACATTAGTAATGCTCTTCTAGGAAAGTATTTCTAGTACAATCAAACAAATATCTAACTATTCCTGCTGGCAACTTATAGCGTTATTAAAAATGGCAAAATGTCTTAATAGTGGCATCTCTTGTGATTTTAATCTGCTTTTCATAATGTAATGTGGCTTAGAAAAAGCAGTGTTTTGGCATATTCTGTGTCTTTTTGCCCATTTGTTGAAGATTTCTCTCTTTTCCCTAGAAGAAAATTGCTTCTATTTTTTTAAAGGGAACGTTTGAGGAAGAAATCCAGGAGAATTCTTGTTTTACTTTTTATTTTTAACAATCTTCTTTGTGCTTGTATTTATGTACCTTCTAGTTGCAAACATCTTGTAGCAGGTGCCTTGAATAATTGCAGGGAAATATTTGATTACCTTGTGAACAAAGGGGCATACTTGGAAGAGCTACTAGTTTCCTCTCATTCAAAGCTAGGTGTGATATAGCTGGCAAGCGACATGAAACTAATAATTTATTATCTAACCTTTTCATTTCTCCTACTCTCACTTCTAGTTGAAAGGTGCAGTGTTAGCTGTTAGGGGAGCTTTCCCTTTTGATATGTGGAAACACAGAAGGTTTAAGGTGAAATGTGAACTCTCACAGCCCCATCTACCATGGGGAGCAGGGGGCTGCAGGGAAGAGTGCAGACACAGCCAGTGCTCCTAGACTATCTGCTGCTGTTCCCCCCTTCCTGTTCTGGATGCATATTAATATATGTAATGTAGCTCATGTTCCTTTAGAATAGTGGTATTTATAGTGTATGATTAGTTTACAGTTTTACTTTGAGCACAGCCACACATTGGTGTGACTCAATGTATACCTGGCTTATGTGTTTTGCAGAAATCAGTAATCACTGATGTAACGTGATAAACAATTTTTAAGCTGGGTGCTGAAAAATGGTTTCTGAAAGCAGCCAGATGTAGATATTTTCCACAGTTGCTGTTTTTGTCTCCCACTTTATCCCTGATTCTGTAGCTGTGTTGCGGTGACCAAAGATGCATGTTGGGCTTGAGAGGAAGAGGCTGAAATGTGGCCATACTTATGTGCATAAGCATGCATCAGAAATGACTGTTGTTTAGGAATTTTTTGGTTTCATAGTGTTCTTATGACAATGTGGCATTTTTTTTCTATTTATGAGTTTTAATTCTAAATGTACTTCTGTTCTCTGGATATTTTGTAGTTTCTACATTTAAACTTAGTAAACGAATTCTTTTACTAACTGTAATGCTTTGTTCTCTCTTCTCAATATAGTGAAACACTTGTCCTGAATCAAACTCTGAGATTGGTAACAACAGGAAAATTCAGACTTTGTATGACAAGACTATAATCTTGTATTTTTGTGTGAGTCTTTTTGACACTTGTCTTTTGCGTGTATTTATTTTTCTGTACATGTATTTGTATTTTTAGTGAATTCATAACACACAGATCACTGTTGCATTTATGCTTAAAGCTGTTCTACTCACTTAAAAAATTTCAATGAAATTCTTTTCTTGAACACAATTCAGATTCCTGACTCTCCTTTAGCTTAAAAAGGAGCACTATTAATGGTTTTGTTCATATTGCCTAGATTTATTCTGTTATTATTCTCTAGCTCCTGCTTTTCAGGTGTAGCTGTTTTGGTATTATAAAGAATGATGGATTATGGAGGAAAGTTTCTTTTGAAGCACTCCTGATATTGTGCAATGCACTTGGGGGTCAGCTGCACTTGACTGATGCATGATTTATCCGATGTCCCTGCCACTTTCTGAGATAAAGCTGCTATTTTATCAAAAATGCCAGCAAGCGTGATTTAGAATTTATACACCTCCTTTTTTCAAATAATTGTTCTGATTACTTTCTGGCATGGCAATAAAATGATAAAGGTAATTGCACACAAATGTGAGATAGCACCAAAATACAATAAAATTAACCTGAATTAGCTTGACTTGTCGATGAGAAGTATTTATGAAATGTATTTTTGCAATAAGGGAGACTGATATTATAGCTGGAAGGTGAGTTATTGCCTTAATGTAATACTGTTTGAAATTTAAAAAAGAGACTGTTACAGTTGAGGGTGATTGTGCCTTTGAAATTAAGTTGAAGTGATTCTTATAATTGGCAGCAATAATGCATTGTGAAGGTAATATCTTTTATTGTGTTATGCCTAGTTGCATTATCTTTTATTTAGCTGGTCCTGACTTCAGCTCTGCAGAGAATGCAAGAAGGAGCAGATCGAGAATTTTGTGGATTTAGGTGATAAAAATTTGAAATGTTACCTTATATTAAAGTCATTCTTGTGCTAGATTTTTTCATTTTTTAGTCCATTTTCAATTCCGATGAACCTGATACAAGCCTCATTTGATTAAACTTTCATCTCTTTTCCTTGTGTTAGAGGAGTTGCCATGTATTTACATACACAGCTGAACCATGTAACAGTAGTGCACTTAAGTCTTTCTATACATGTGTATGCATGCGTATACATCAGATGCTAACTTTTTTAGCTCAATTTAGTATTTCTTGAATTCCTCAAAGTATAACCTCCTCTTATTAAAAAGTGCATATAAACGCACTTATACAGTCAGTATTTGGTAATTAGTAGTGTAGATTGTAAAATGTTGACTAATATCTTGGGTTTCTTTTTTTTTGAATTGGTGAACACTTCTGCAAAATCCAGACAACTGCATGATGTCTTGTTTTCCTTTGTGTGAAACTTCTTAAAACTCAAACCAGTAACAACTAGATACTAATTGCGGGACCCTCTAATTTTTAATTTTCTAATTTTCATCTTTGATTCCTTGTTGCGATATTTGTTTCTTTGCCTGTTGGGCAACAGATTCCTTAATTTTTAGTGTTTTATTCCATGTGATTGCATGTTAAAACAGTGAACAACTGAACAAAGTATAACTTTGCTTGTAGTGCATTGCCCAGTGCTTCTAATTGAATCTTCTGGCATATGATTCACAATCTAAAAATAAGAGGGGCTTAATCCATCTGTAGGTCATCAGTAAGGTAAGAATGACAACATGCTTCTGCATGCCATGGTAGATACACCGAGCAGTGTGGCTTACAAGGGGATTGCTGGTGGGATTTACAGGTACTTTCTAACAGCAAGGAATATACACAATTACGACTTCTGTCTTTGCTATTTGTGGTATAGTTTGCTTATTACAGAAATATCTGGCCCTGTCTTGTCTTTTTTTTTTTTTTCCCCATATTCATGGCACTCCATTTCTTGTCCAATTCTTCTCCAGTTCATTGTATTGTCTCGAGACAACCCACTGTTTCATACAACATATCCTAAAGTAACTGGGTGCCTCCAAGCTTAAGGCAGGTTGTTTCACTTCCTTTTTCTTTCTGGGCATTGAGACACTTGGGGATGTCACAACCCAATCTTCAAACCTGGATGTCAACCCACCATAACCACCAGTGTGTGTGGTTTATTAACATCGTGCTTTCACACTTTACCTGGATGTTGCATGTAAAAATTGGATTTATTTTCAAAATATTCATCTTAGCTTCATGCTAATGATATAAAATGACATAAATATTCTATAGTATATGTATTTTTAAGTTATGTTGTCTCAGCAGTGGCTGGTGCACGTTCATAGCATTTAAGTTTCTTATGTAAGTAAGAGCTAGGGGAAGATACAAAACGTGTTTACTTTTTTGGGGGGAGAGATTCAGGAAAAGGCTTCGGTAGGTACTTGTAAGAAATAGTACAGCTGAATTCCTTTTTAAACACTCCATTAAGGTCTTGTGTTTAAGTATGTGCTGATACTAATGTCTCAAATCAAAGCTTGGCATGTGAACAATAGATGAAGTAGAAAAATGCACTGAATGTTGCCTGGAATACAATAGTAATAACCTACCTGCCTCTTCTAAAGGAGAATTAATTCTATTACAATTAAAATATCATCCTTTAAGTGAAATGAAGATGTCTGGGGTAGCCCTGGTAAGTACACTGGGAGTTTGCCATTTGACAAACCAGGGTAACTCCTGTCTGCCAAAACAACCGACTGAAGACTTAGCCAAAGAGCCAGAGGCTACTACTGCTTGGAAATACACTTTTATAGCTTGGCATTTCAGGGTCTTTTGATTGCCATCCAAAGAGGATTAGTAATATAATACGATAGGACAACAGAAATTTGCTCTTGTTGTCTTTGATTGTTTAATAAAGAATTATGTGCTTGCTCTTGTTGAATATTTTTAAAATGCTGTAGGAAACAAATGTTGCTCTCTGCACATGAGCGTCTGTCCCTCTGGTTTTTCAGTGGCTGGTGTGGAGTAGACTTTCTAAGAAGTGAAAATGGGGAGTGATTTTTAGTGGTTACTGTGCCAGTGCATGTTTATATATGGTCAAACTGTGCAGTTTAACTCTGTGCCTCAACTTTTTTTTATGGTATTGGTTCCTTGGAAGGTAAAGAAATTGTTACATCACCCTAAACTAACCCTGGATTTGCTTAGGCTATCTGACATTTGCTTTCCAAATGTCCCTCAGCTAGGAAATGAGAATATATTTTGTTTTCACACCCTCTGAAGTTACAGTCTAGGCTTAACTGGGTTTGGGTTTGCTTAGAGAACCTTTGCATATGTTGATAAAGTACTGGAGAAGATCTAGGCTACTGTATTTCATCATATGAGAACAAAATGTTTTAATTCTGCTTTAAAATAAGGAATTGCATGCTAATGGCACAGTTACAATAAAATTGTACAGGAATCCAGAGATCGGTAGTTGTCACTGAAGAGTGTGGTGGGGTCCCGGGGAAGCCTGCCTCCAGCCCGCCAGCTGCTGCCCCGTGCTGCAGCGTTTCTGTAGGGGTGCTCAGGAATACTGTTCTTACCAAGCAGTTGGTGCACTGGTCTGGTAAGACCGCTATGGCAAGATGTTGGTAGGCGATTTGACAAGGTTGATGAATCTTCTTTTTGAGGGATTGCTTATTTTTTAAGCGTTGTGGGTGACAGAAGCAATGCTATTAGCTGCTCTAGCTATCCAGCAAGGTGCACGACAGGCTTCTAACAAAAGGCTACTGGAAGGTTGGGATCTGCTGTACCCCAGGAAACGGCCAATTTGGCAGCACTTCACATGGCACGAGAAAATGTGCACATCATTTAACGCAGTCTATTTCAGTGCGGCTTTTGTTTAAAAGCCTTATCTGGATTGCAGTCCTGTTCATCTGTGGAGGTGTTTATTACCGTTGCAGCAAGGACAAAAATATATGGACCTAATATTTATTCTAGCAAGCTGAAAGTTTGCTTTGAATGCTATAGGAAGAAGAAATACACATTGTATATACGGTTATTGTGGGATGTGTGGGGGGAGGAAGTGGTTTATGCCCAGATGGGCGGTAATGGAAACTGTTTCATGTGAACCTGATGCAATATGTAAAGGACTTGCATTTTATAACATCAAAGGTAATTCACATTTTTAAACTGCTATATTGCAACTTAAGAACAAGAATATTAAGTATCGTTGCTGAATGTTTTAATATATGATGAGGAGACCTCCCATGTATTGGAGTGGGACTTTTTCAATAAAAAAGCTGTTCTGAGCATTTACGTGGCTTAATTTGAAAATAAATATTAAGTAGAGTCTGTCCACTTTATAGGCATTCCTTACAGAGTTGCATTTAGCACATGAATGGGAGGTGATTAATTTGAATAAACTATTATACGTATAAACTTATTTGTTGTCATTGAAACTGAAGTCCCTATGATAATGAGCCTTTGCTGATTTGGTTGATCTTTTTTTATTTTACCTATCTGCAAAATTTATATTGAATAAATGAATTCGTGTATCTCATATTAAAGCATGAATCTCCATTTATAAAAATTGGCATGAAACTATGGTTGACGTATCCCTGTCATGGTTATCCATGGCAGGTAGTACAAGAAGCTTTGTCCTTTTCCATAGTTATGTTGTGGTAGTGCACAGAGGCGTATGCTGAGATGCCATGGAGCTCGACACCGTGGAAGTCGGAACAGTAAAACTGTGTAAAACGAACAAACAAAAAAACCTGTGTTTTGGTTGCAGGGGACAGGGCAGATGTCTGTTCATCAGTGACTGGTTACCGTTGGTCCTGGCCACTGGGCCAACAGTACCAACCACTAGCCGTGACGCTGAACCTCACCACCCACATGGTTTCTTACCCACCTGGCTGTGACACCAATCAGATGATGGTGCAATCCCATATTGGATGCCAGGAGTATGTGGGAGGCGATCTTGAAGCATTGCTAAAGTCATGGTGAATGCAGGGGAGGTGCTGGCTTGTCTAGGCGTGGGGTGCCTGGGTGCATTCATGCTGCTCTTCCCCATCATCTTCTGCTTCACGGGCCTGAAACATGCTGCACGAGGACTCACTTCATGATGTTTCCAGGCAGAGGTGAGGCTGCCCAGCCTGCTGTCCCCTGCCTGGCTTTGTGCCTCTTCTGGAGAGGGCACAGTCTATGCCTTCCCGACTTGGCAGGGACCTGCCCTGATCTCAACCTTTCAGGGAGGACAGTGACCTTGCAAAAATGTTGGCCGCTTCCATAAGCACCCATGGAGAACATACCTGAATGGCTAACCAGCTTTCCATATGTTTGAAAGATGCTACGTGTGATGTTCAGGTGTAATGATACAGGAAATGTGTGGTTATCTTGTTTAGAAATTCTTTTTCTGTTAAATAATTAGTGATGCTCGTAGGACAACCCTGTGAGTTTCAGTTACAGAGGGCAGGCTGATGTGTTAGATGTGCAGAAAATCTCCCCTAGGTGTGGGGAGAGCCTGTTTCCCCAGTGTGTATGTGTATGAATCAAGGCTGTGGTAACAGTATTGCTAATGTAATTGAGGAAGTAGCAAGTAGGGAGAGTTTAGAAAGATCCTGGACTTTCTTACTGCATGGTTGAACCTGAGCTGATGGTGAAGTGTTTTCAGTTGGAGCATGGGTGGAACTTGCCGTGTGCCTTTGGAAGCACAGTAAGGGAGGAAAGAAGAGGTAAGAGTTCGTTCTGAGCAACCACTGTGTAAGAATTTACCTGGAGGTTCTCCACAGGTAGGACAAGCTGAAGAAGGGTGCGGTGCTGTGTGTAACATTGGAGGATGCTCACAGGACTCACTGAAGGAGGAATGGAGGAGAATCAGCTGCAGGAACGAGTACTGGGTCAGGAGAAGTGAGAGGAGACACGAAGGTGGGGGAGGCTGAGTGTAAGGAGAGTGGCTGTAAAACCAAAGGTAACCCCAAGCTCATGATGAAGCAGCATTTCCCTTGGAAAACGATGCAGTTTGCACCTTGATTGCAAAATCGGTTTCTTAGAAAATAGTGCATGAGATCAAATCCAAAACTCAGGTTGGGGTTCTGCCTGCTTCAGCAAAAGCAGCAGCAGCCTTCTCTTGTTTTATATTAGGCAAGGAGAAATCCTGCCCTGGGTTCCAGGACACCTTTCTCACAGCTTCGGCAGTCTAAATTAAGATGCCAGACTTGTAGGGACCTCTTTGGATCAGCTGTCCTTATAGCTTTAGCATTTGCTACGTTATGTTTAGTTGGAAATCTTTGACTTCTTCATCAGAAAGAAACAACTTTTGAGAAGTTTGGATTTTCTTTGAGAGAAATGAAACGTGTAATAAGCAAAAGTACTAAGAATTACATAAATTCTTCTATTTGTTTGGATAGTGAAAATATAGATGATTACTCTAGATACTAACAAGAGAACGCTTTTTAAACTTGTGTTTTGATCATATGTGCATTGCATGCACCCTGTGTTTTTTTCCCAGTCCTTAAATTTTTCTCCGCTTTAAAAAGCTACATTTAAGAAGCGGCTTTCTCATTTAAGACTAGCTGCATAAAGTTGTAAAATTACTCTCCACACTGCTGAAGTATATGTGCAAAACCTCATTGCCTTTACTATTAATATAACTTTTCCCATATTCTTGACATACAATGGATTATTTCCTTTTAAATAAACAGGCAGAAACCAGTAAAACAAATACAGGAAGTTTTAAACTATTAAGGAGATGTTGAGAGAACTGTAATTAGATGGAAACCTTGTGTGAGTGGCCCACTGCCATGCATAGGCTCGCCAGCACCCGTGCCTAACGGGGTGCTGTGGTCAGCCCTGTTACTGGTCTCTGTTACGTCAGGACTGGTGGCAGAAGCTTTGTGCAATTAAAATGCTTTTGAAAACACGTAAGGGGTTGTGTTTCTAAGTTATAATTTCATGGGATTGTCTTTACAATGTTCACAGCAGATTTTAATGACTAGATTCTTTTTTTTCTGCAGTTAGTTATCTCAGTTAAGGCTATGACTATGCTGGCAGCCGCTGGGTAGCCTCCTAATGGAAAGGCTCACTGCTGGTGATGCTGTATTACACGAGTGATACGCTGGCCTTTACACTTCAGCGTAGACAAGGTGTTTGTAAACAGTCAACTTTCGTCTGTTCTGGTGACCTTACCGCTGGGGAGATGGTAATGATGCAGATGGACGCTTCCGAAGTTCTTAGTTCTTATGACAGTCCCTGATTGTTTTTGCCTTGACAAATACCACGGATGTGATTTAATAAGGATTTTGTTATACTAGGGATGTAAACTTACTGGATCAGGAAAAATGACTATAGCAACATAACTGAAATGAAGTAGCAAATTGCCAAACCATTCCAGGTACCTGTGAAGTATACCTCTTAAATTCAAATCCAGTATTTCAAGCTTTCACTGAATTTTAATTCAGAACTCAAATCAATAAAATGCAGGTTTGAGAACAGTACAGTACTCAAAAGAAAGACACATTTAATAGTTCAGGACTGATATTTTTTTCCTGTAATCAGGCTGAAGAAGCAGCTTTCCTGGCATTTATTGATCACCTTCTCAAACGCAACAAATTCTTGGTATTGTTTTGGCAAGTCACTGATGTTATATGGCATCAGAGAAACGTCATAGGTGCTGGAGAATTATAGAATATATGCTAGCTTCAAATGCAAATAAGTTAGAATATTGAAGTGATGTTTCCTTAGGGTGTATTTGTGGAGAATGGGAAGTAAATGAACAGGCTGGTACTTTATTACACCTTGAGTGGGATGGGCTAGCATCAGCATGTCCAGGTGAAAGTACCCTGAAACTGTTTTGATCTTTCTGGATAAATATGTCTAGAAATTCAGCTTTTATAGCTAAGAATACTGATGATTTGAGCTACTAGCAGGTACAGCACTATTCAGGATCCTTTTGGACAATAGGTGTTGACAATTACCTTTAATTTTAGAAGTATATAGTTATGTGCTAGCCCAGCATAGGAACAAGATTGCATGAGAAACCTGTTATGACATCTCAGTGGGTTCTTTATTTAAAAATAACTGGAACTTTGGTGTGGAAGAACTAGGTAGACAATTTTCAAAGGTGCAGTGGTGGCTGTTGTAGAAATGGTAGAAGTATGACCATTTCTGTGTGTGGGAAATGGCAAGCGAAATAGGGGAAATAATTTCAATGCAACTTCACCCTATTGGTTGTATTTACATTATCAGGTAGTTTGGTTAATCTGAAAGGAAGGATCGAGAGACCCATTTATTTCTTGGAGGCAGGTGTGATGTCTCACTGATAATGCCCTTGTACTTTTGATTTAAAAAATAAAATTGCAGTATGTGCGAGGACACATTACTTAGATCTAGCAGTTGTGAGGAATAGTTTTGTCTCGATTCTCAGAAATACTAGATTGAAAAAAATAATCATGAGGATTTCCATTTCAAGTTCAGCCACATGCTGTAGCTGGATGGAGATACTCTTTTAAATCAGATAATCTTGCTAAAGCAGAGTGCAGTAAATAGCAAAATCTGCAGAGGGATGTCTGTCGGAGATACTGCTCTAGCTCCTTCATGGTGGGAAGAATTCATCTGCCCAATAATAGTGAAGGGAAAAGGTGTGAAAAGGTGACATTTTTGGCTTCTTTGACAGAAGCCTTCAGACAGAAATTGTTTTAAGACAAGCTTTGATGTCCTGAAGGCTGAATACTTGCAGTGAGTATGAACACAGCCATGCGTGGAGTTGGCTGCCTTCTGCCACAGGGAGTATTGTGAGAATACAATTGAATTTTTCCAGTGAAAATTTGTGGTCTCTAGGGTTTTAGCACTATATGCACGCACTGTGGGATCTTTAAGAGGAGAATACAGGAAAAGTTGGAAAGTAACATTCATGAATATATTTTGTATTCTTCTCCTTCGATTCAGTAATGGTAATTTGGGGCATAGTGCTAAAGTGCAGGAAATGCCATGAGGTTTGCTCTCTTGACTTGTCTTCTGGAAATCACAAACCTCTTGAGAGAACAGGAAGTATGGAAACGCTTCGCTACAGATTTTTTAAACCGTGTTGATCCTTAAGATTGCTCTATTTATCCATTCCCCATTATAGATGGGAGTTGGATTCTGGATCTCAGACTGTAGACTACGATGGAATTCCTTCTTTTTAGGAACAGTCGAATGTAGAATTATTTGAATTATTTACTGTAATGTGAAAGACCATTAAAGCAAATTTAAATAAAATCTGTATTTAATCAAATTGAAGATACGTTTTAGTACTGAAAACCTTGGCTGCAGCAAGACTGTTAAACTGAATTACTGTGGAAGGTGTTAGAGGTTAAGATTTTTATGTGCAAGTCATCAAGCTAATGCTAGCTTTTGGGTTCATGGCACCTAGTTTAGGAGATAAAATTCACTGCTGTTTTGAATCTTTTGCATCTGAACCTCAGAAAAGCAATTTCAGCAGCACATCTCTGTTTCGTAGTGGTGTTCAGCAGAGTTGATGTGTAATTTAGGGGGCCATAGCCCTTTGGAGGAGTGCAGTGCCACTGAGGCACATGCTGTTTCAAAGTCACAGGAGCACGCCTGGAAAATGAGGTTCCTCTGTCTAGGACATTAACTCATAAATCATGCTAATATTCTCACTGATAAATCTTCCACTATGAAAACCTTTTGATACTTATCTATTATTAAAGACAAAAAGGACTTCATTCTCTTGGCTAACAATGGTCTTCCAATTTTATACAGAGTGCTTAGTAGTCTGAGATGCAAACTTGCATAGGCTATACCTCCGTTTTCATTTGTGCAGCAAGACTCCAGAGCCTCACAGGGGGAAGATTGTTCTCTGAAAGTCCTGTTATCTTTTTGTTTTGGTTTAGTTTGTATTTTTTTTAACTGATAAACTTTAAAGTTATGAGATACTTGGACACAGATTTGTAGGTAATGTGGTGGAAAGGGAGAGTGAAGGTGGAATTCATGCACTACCACATCAAAATTGCTCAAAAGATTTGTTTACATAAACTTGAGAAGAAAGACAGAAGGCAGTTTATCTGGTTTTATTACATTTCTGCTATAAGCTGCCATTCATTTCTAGTTCTCACAGCTTTAACAAGGGTGCTATGAGAAAATAGGGTTAGGCAAACTGTGCCTTCAGCGCACCAGTGTGGGTAGAGCAAGATTCAGCATCCACCTGCCTGCAGTAAACGATGCCTAAATATTTGGTAATTTCAGTTGGTAAAGTTTAAAGTCTGTTTTTTGTATCTGAAAACTTGTATCAAATTTAAATCTTGATTAAAATTCCACTTCATTTTAAAATAGCATTGCCTGCAGTAGTGTATTGTTACCTTGATCTTCTCTGGCATATCTAAGTAGCTACAGGTAAATAGTGAAAAGGTGCATTAATATCTGGACAAAGGATAGTGTATGGTGTATCTGTACAGTGACCTTCATGTTTGAAGCTCCCAACCCAATTGTGTATGTATGTGGATGTGTCATGCAGTTTTACTTCTTATAAAAATAAAACTTTTAATATTACTGCCCAATGCATCTGATAAACAAGACTGAACATACTAGTGATTGTTCAAGGTTTTCATCTACAAAGCTTACTTCAGCTTGGTGTTAACTCACAGGGTTATTTATAGTTTTCTGTTACATGCTGCATCCTGTGTTTTGTTATAATGAAAAAGCTGTCCTCATATAACTGAGTTGTTATATTCACAGAATACATAGTATGAGGTTCAGTGCGTCTAGTTTAGGGCTGTCACACAAATAAAAATGAAGAATGTATACTGTTTTTTCCAAATATGTGAACTTGTATGTTGCTTTTTTACTAATATTTCTGTAGTGAGGTGCTGCTCTGAAAAAAATCACCCATTTCCTCTCCTTGAGCAAGGAGAAGGAGTGAGGAAGAAGTTGGTTGAAAAGATGTATTTCTTTGTGACATCAGCAAACATTTGCTTATTTAGCAAAAAGCTGATTTTGATTATAGTCACATGAACAATTAAGAACCCATAATTATTTAAACATGGTGTTCTATGAGAAATTTTCTAAGCTAAGAGTAAATTTGAGCTGCTTTCAGCGTGTCTGTAGCTGAAGAATTGCATAAGTTCTTCCCAAACTTGCTTCATAAGTTCAAGGATAAGCTTACTTTTACTTACTTTTGCTCTGGTGGGCAGAAATGTCTGCTTCATTTTTCTTTTTCTCCTCTCTTCACTGAGTGTATTTTGCTTACAGGTGTGACTTTATTTCATAGCACTTAAAACAGGATTTAAAAAGAATTTCTCTCATTTGGAAGAAAAATACAGTATTGTACAACCGTAAACAGTGGTCAGCTCGAAGTCGGCTTGCATGGATTTTCCTGTCTCATTCATGATGCACTTCTGGTCTATGACTGTGCTCAATTTCACGCTTTCTTAGTCATTTCTGAGTTTATCTGATACGTTCATCAGGCTTTCAGCATCGTCCTCCTCACTGTAGGGCATCTTCCCTCCTGTGATCAAGAGTGAGAGGTATCAGGGAGCTGCTCCCTGGTACCTTCACACTCGTCTGCAGTTGGCCCTGGCATCCCATCATCAGCTCCGAACTGCCCCTGCCGGGGTACGGTCCTTAGTGACCCATCTCCCGCAGTGCAGCAATACCATCTGCTGCCTTTCTGCTCCTCCTCAAGTTCAGAGAGGTAGCGCTTTTGGGCCCCATATTGTAAAAATTCACTGGTAAGCATTGTTGGTGTGAGAGATGCTAATTCGTCCCTGGGGAAAAAAAAATGGAAATACTGTTTTAAAGTAATTCAAAAAAATAAAACAGAAAAAGGAACATACAAGCAGAACTTGAAAATGTGAACAGCAGGCTCAAAACATGGAGGCTAAGTTCTGAAAACTGGAAGTCTCATTTTTTTAAAAGGCAACTCTATCATAGGTCGGGCATACTTCAGAGCATCTTGGGTCAGACTATAAACTTGTGCAAATACTGGTCAAAATAGTTTGTGCTGTTGTCTTTGAAGACTGTACTGGTTCTGAATATTACAATTAGAAGTGAATTATTCAGATATAAGGCAAATTACAGGTTAGCCATATGGTCATAGTGGTTTTAAAAACCAAGAAACCTTTTTGGTCTTCCAGAATGTACCCAGGATGTTTGTTCATCAAGTTAGCTTCTGTTGGCTCTTTGGAGCAGAAGTCTTTTTCATCCTGCTTGCATCGTTCCTATCATGATGTGATCCTAACCTAAAGTTTGGTGTCTGGGTCACTGCAATGAAAACTTTCTGTCCTGTTTCTTTTCCTAATGATTTTACAAAGCAAGCTGCAAATACAAACGTCTACTGATTCAGACTGTTTGTTAAGCCGAGATGAATTTGATATGTAAGTTATTGTGGGTCTTGAGCAATATTGAGAAATGCCTGGCATCAGTTTCTGACTACATCCTATCAGTAACTGTAAAACCAGACTGGTAACAATGGGAATAAGATATGTTGCCTTTACTAAGGAATGATTGATTTTTTCGTATATTTTTCCAGCAGATGTATTCTATTTGTGTTCCAGCAGTTGTTTGCATAACATTGCTGCTGTAAGCCAGTGAATGTGCTTTGTTGTCATAATAATCCTTTTGAAATCAGTGTCAAAACATTTCACACTGGATGTTAGTTGATAAACCAACCATGAAACATCTATTACTTGTGATTTTTATGAAGGTCACTGTTCTGTTAACATTTTATTTTTTAAGACTTTGATTTAGATACTGACTTTTGGGGATGGATCATTCTAAGTTTTAGAATTTTGAAAGTAAAAGACAATTCAAGAAACTTGAAATACGCTGTTTTCTTGTTTGTTTGTTTGTTTTTCAAATTACTTTGAAAACTACACAAAATATCTTGAGGTGAATGCTCCTTGGTGAAAACACATACAATTAGAGTTGTTTGTTTTTATGAACAGGTGAATTCCAAAGAGGGAGAATCTCGGTGCAAGGAGAAGCGTGCAGTTCTGCTTAGCCCCTTGGGAAAGCTTGAGATATCTGGGTGTGAAACAGGCTTACATGAAATAAAACTTCCAAAAATGAGTGTGCTTCCAAATGGGTAAGTTCATGTCCTATTGATCCTATGTTTGAGCATGTAGTAGAGGAATTGCCCAGAGGAGCTAAGACAGACCGTGTGTGCTTGTTTTTACCAGTCATGTTGAAAACACAGTACTTTCTCCTGTGAGAGGCAAAGCAGCCTTGAGCACCTTTAAGGAGTGCCAGTTGCAAAATGCACTTTTTTCTCTGCATCTTTAATATTAGCTAAAAAATGTTCTAGAAGACAAGAGTTCTTAAAGTAGGTTTTGAAGGTATATCCTGCCCCTTAATTTTGGACGTAGATGTGAATCTGCCACTGAGGAGTAACACTTCCCTGTGTGCTTTGCAGACTTGTATCTAGATGTATATACTCAAACCGGGAGAAGTAGGATTGAATAACTGATTACTGTAAGCTACTAATGAGAGCTTTGGTTTGTTTTGCATATTCATAATGTCTTCTGGAGTTCAGAACAGAGGATATATATGGCAATGGAGGTGATGTCTCAAATACAGGACAATTGAGGAGGTATTGGTACCTTTTGTTGTTGAATGGAAATGGTTTTCAGTCTACTGAAGTACTGTCCTGTTTCGGTCCTCTTTGTCTGTGTTTTTTCCTTATTTGTGAGGAAAAGCTGAAATATTTAGAAGGAACACAGTTCTTTTCTTCAGTATGTTCTTTTCTGGTGTGGATTTTCCTTTGCCAAAATTACTAGATGCCAAATTTCTTTGTCAAATCCTCTGCCAAAATTAAGGTTACTAATACTGCTTATTAAGGCTTGTTTCTTTAGCCGTTTTCTGGTAATGAAGTTGCAGCTTTTGCCACAGTGCTTTTTCTGATACGACTCAAACAGGTTTCATTTCCTTCTCTCCATATTGTCCTTCCCACCCACCCCTGCTTTTCACTTCTTAAATTTTCCTTTGATTTGTGGGGTTTCCCCTTTTCTGTTTTTTTTCTATTTTATTACCCATGTAATTTTTTAAGTGTGCATAACATTAATCACAAATGCGAAGCATAATGTGTATTCTGGTTGAAATATGTTTTTGCCTCTAATTCTAAAACCTTCAAGCCTCTGGATTTGACAGTTTTGCCAACTCCAGTGATATGGAAATAAGTACTTCAGTTTCCTTCATACGCTGATTGCAGTATTGGATTTCTGCTGATGAGGAATGAAAGTAAAATGGTATGTAGGATAAGGCTGGAGCTTGCCTTTGCTACAGAACAGCTTCTGGCTGAAGTACAGCTAAAGCAGATGATGACTCCTCACCTTTGAGAAAACGTCAGTGAGTGGGTGGAGGAATAGTAAGATAAAGCTCTACACACTCTCGAAGGTGGTGAATATAAGAAATTGTGTGTTCTTTTGTATATTGGTAGAAGTAAAGGGAACTACATGAAAACAAAAGCTGAAGACAAAAGCAGTCATGAAGTTACAGGTATTAACAAATACAGGCTTAAAGTGAAATGGCATATTATTGGAAGAAAGTAATTCAAGGCTATTAATTGGTAAAGGCCAAGAAGGTGGATGGGGAGGTATTGTTATACTGGGTATGTTCATGTAATTATCCCAGAAGGTAAGAGCAAAGGTCTATTGTTATGACTCCTGTCTTTAATGCTGAGTTTTTAAATGTTTCACTTAATGACTTGCTGTCTTTTTTTGAACAAAGTTTTTAGGGACAATAAAATATTATTAGAGCAAGTGGGGGTGGGGGGACAGAGTAGAGAAATTGGTCTTTCAGGCACGTGGACCTTTCTCCAGGAAAATACACATGCGTGCCCAAAACATTGACTACTTTTTTTACTCGCTTCTGCACAAATGAAAGATGCTGCTACTTAGAAAGTTTGTCACTCCAACGCTAAAAGGAGTCTAGCTAGGCAAGATCTGCCTCTTTTATTAGGTGAGCTTCTGTCTCCATTGTTGACAGAGTTTGCCCTTTGCTCACATGTAATATGGCCAGGTTGGTTGGCGGAAGAAGGATCTTGTGATCTTACTCTTCAGACAGAAGTCAGGAAATCTGGATTCTTTTCCTAATTCTGTAATTTTTTTGTCTGATCTTGATTCATCCATATTTTTTGGTAGTGAGCTGACTTAATTTCCCAGTCTCCCAGAAGTGTTGAGGCTTTAGTACCATCTTGATAACACTTATCAGGTTGTAGGATTTTTATGCAAAAATTGTTATATTGCGGAGGGAATATTACCGAAGAGTGATCCAGTAGTTAATGGTAACCAGAATATTCTTACAATTACTTTAGGAACTTAAATCTGAAAAATGGGTGGAAGGTGGGACTTTCTTTTGTCTTAACTGATGATAAAGTTCTAAAAATTTTAAAGCCATCTGTAAATGTTTGTGCTGAAGTATAACATTTAATCTCTTCTACTCATCGCTAGTGAATAGCTGTTAAATCTGGCCTCATTATTTTTGACAGAATAAAATAAAAGCAAAACAGTGCCCAGTGTTTCTCCTAACTGGCTAATAAACACTATGGTAAGAAGATTGGGTAGAAAAAAAAACATAAGAAACATAAAAATTGATTTTAATGGACCCCTGTCAGAGAGAACCATAATGAGCGCAAGTCTAGTAATAAATATTGGTATTCAGCACCACAGTTCCTGAGACTTTTCATGTAGAATTGCATGTAACAATCAATACAGATTTTAAGGTTTTTTTAACAACAAAAATAAGTAAACCTTTGAAATATATAAATACTTAAGAGTTGCAATCTGTCAGACAAACCTGCTAGTTATAGAAAAATCTGATAAGAGTTCTGGTTAATGGCATAATCAGGTTGTGGAGATCTTGCTCTATTTTACAGCTTGTAAAATGCTGTGCAATTAATCACCTGAGATTACAACCTGTTCTGTGATGGCTCTCCTTAAAACTTAAGAACACAGACTATAATGTAGACTAAGAGGAGAAGCAACAAAGTAAAATTCAGTTTTCAGTATGCTTGGAAGAAATTGATCTATTAATGAGATGAAACTAATTGTAATAACCTGAGGTTATTCTTCTCCTTGTGAAACTGGCAGAGTTTAAAAGTCAAGGCATGTAATGGCATAATGATTTTTGTTTGGGGAGGAAGAATTTTTATTCAAGCTTATATTTTATGTTTATATTTATTTATATTATATATAATATAGAATAAATTTTCTATATAAAAGGAATTTCAGCTAGACATGATCTTGAAAATTTTAATTTGCTGAATGCTGACTAAAAGTGTTTCTAACAGTTTTGCAATCTAAGTACAATGCTAACAGTTGGCTGTCTTAAAACAATAACTTGAAAGCACCTATTTCTGTTTTAGTCCAAGTGTTTAAATTGTGGTTTGACTTGTTCACTTGTCATTTAAGTTGGCATTGTGAATTAATGAAGGGTCGAAGATACCTGAATCAGAACCAGAATAGATTATACCAGTATTGGAGCAGGTTAGATAGGAATAGTCAGATTCTTAGTGTTTGATACCAATGTGCGGTACGATGCTGGTCGCAGTGGTTTTATTCTACATACAGCAGCAAGTGGAAGTGCAGGCTTTGGATTCACAGCCTGACTAGAGGACGATGTGTTTGTTATTGGGTTGTTTCTGAAGCAAGTTGCTATGTTTTGTTTCAGGATTGTAGTGTGCAAAAAGTATACTTAAGTTGAAACTTGTTTTTTATAAATTTCTCTAAGAACACCAGGTTCATAGTTCATATTTTTATAAAACACTAAAAGGATATACATCCTGTATATATATATTTTAGTACTATATCAGCCACTTTATTTTTTTCTTTCAGTGTATACAAATATTGCATTCTTGATCAAAACTAGTGCTTCTCTTTCCTCCACTGTTCCCACCTGAAATATTACAAGTGTTTTATTTGCTCATGTCCAAAAGAAAAACTTGTTGGTTTTTTTCCACTGTTTCTGTACTTCTGAGTGTCTTTAGCATCTTTGAAGTTTCAGAATTGGTTTTCTTCATTATTCCACTTTCTCCTGCAGTGTTCTCACCCTGGGATGGCTGTTTTGAAATGTTTTACTCCTGAACTGAAACAGTAAATTACCAGCTTGGTGATTAGAGTGTCACACACATGACTTCTGTAACAATAAGAGAAAGCATGCTGGTATTTTCCTGTGCTAAATATTTACAGCAGAACATACTTTGAAAAGATGGGGATGTTGACTTAGCAGTTAGGATGCCAAAGCAGGGAACAGTTTTTTCCAGTGTTGCAGTAATACAAATTCCTTCAGGAATTCCCCGTTCCCTAAGTGAAAATCGTTCCAGGGTTCCCTGCTACCTGACCGTTCAGTGTGTGGCACTGGTTATGTAGCCAGCTGATTTGCTAACGCGGTGCCATAAGGTGGCCCCTGTAAGATTTTAGTCAAAGGAAGAGCAGTAACATGCCTTGAGGTAAGCTACCAGTGTGTGATTTGAAAACACTGTCCTGCTGAGCCCTGGGTCATTAGCACTGTGACCTACTGCTACATATTTATGGATGTGCATATGAAATGAAAGTTAAATATGCAATCATTCTGATATTCTGACATCTACCATGTGACATAAGGATGCAACTGTAAGAAGTTGGCATACTTTTTCACTTAAATGCTTAGCTGAGCTGGCTGTGGTCTATTGCTCCTTTCCTTGTACAGGGCCCAGTGCTGGGGCAGGATGTTGATGATTTGGGGACAGCCACCTCCCTCAGCGTCGGGTTCCTGCTCATCCAGCCCGGGGGCTGCTGGCTCTTGAGTTCTAGAGAGTGCAGAGGAGTTGCTAGTGTTTCTTGCATGTTTCTGAGAATTGAGGTTGGCAGGTTGCCTTTCGTTAATGTTGCTTGGATAGTCAAAATGTGCATTTTCCCAGTGTTGCAGGAATACCCCAGACTTACACTACTTTCTTTGGGAAGCAGCGTGCTCCCATCTGCCCTCTGTATTTGTTGCAGGTTATTTGCAATTTTTTTACAGTGTTTCATTTCTCCACATCTTACTGACAGAGTTCAGAGGAGGAGGAACAAGGAACCAGTTTGACCATTCTTGTATTATTAATCTGCCTAAACCTTTCAAGGGTGAATCTACAGTTCAGAAAGTTAGTCAGCGTTTCAGTCTCTGCCAGATTAACACTATCAGAAACTCTCCAGAATCCATCTAAACAGGTTTCCAGCCATTGCACATTCAAAGAAAATCTCAAGTGTGTCCAAATGCAGCTAATGCAGCGGTGTATGGGAGTCTGATAAGAGCCTAGAACAATAACTTGGAGAGGTGTGAACCACTCCGTTCAGCTCTGAGGTATTTAATCATAGCCAGAGATGATGGTTTAAATGTCAACTTTGCTAACTGTTTCATTCCTCATACTGTAAAATTTACTGTGAGTGATATCTCACTTTGATGCCACAAGTGGGAGGCATTTGGGAGAGTGCCACTCCTCCTATTTTTCCAAAAAGCATCAGCCAAGGCTAAGAAACTTAGTGGAGCTCAGGGGTATACTAAAAACCAACTGAAGGAGGTAGGTATGCAACTACTCCACTTAGCTGTTTTGAATAGATTTCTGTTTTACCACGAACACCTGAAATTAAGTGATTTAAGTGAACGCAGGGTTATTGACAGTAATGTGGAAGAGGTGTGATTATTCCCCATTCGGTTCAGTTCTTCCTTAACATTTTTCTGTGACCGTGGAGATTTTGTAACTGAAGTGGTATAGGATAAAACCTCATTGAGACAATGTACACACATGGGGGGGCGGGGGGAGGAGAGAAAATAGTTAATGGTTTTGTGACAATTTCTAAATGTAGAGCAGGGGAAAAGGGTATACTAGATACTTCTCTGAAACTTAAGCTAGTGGTAGCATCAGCTCTATGTACTCCAGGTCATTTCTTCAGAAAAGATGTTGTGTATCTGGAACGCCACCACTGGGTTCTTTTCCTTCTGCAGAGCCTGATGTTTCCACTATTGAAGATTGTATTTGCAGCCATTATTCTTGTGCAAGTAAAGCTGTATTGCTGATTATTTCAGAAGGCCAAGACCACTGTCCATATGGAGTCATCCTATGGTCCACATACTGTTTTTAGACCTTGTGAGTAATAATATTTAAAAAAAAATCCTCAACATCTCTCCACTGCTTGGAAAACTATATTTGTTTTTGGTTGGTTTTCTTAACAGCAAGTTCTATTGCAATGTTTGTCCTCTGGAAGGTCATAGTCCTGCTCCCATAGGGGAAGATGTTAAAACATTGACTGTGGACAAGTCCAGATGCATCGCCTTCCTGCCAGCTAAAACAGAGCACTTACGATTGTAAATACCATAATCATCCAAGCTGACGGCATTTATCAATGATCAAAGTATGTTTTGCACGGCACTTTCCTTTTTTATAGTTTAATGTATTTAATTACTGTTTACAGTGACTGGAAAATGGTTCATTAGATGGATCTTTTGTAGGCATTAATATAAACAGATTAGGTTTGAGATACAGTCTGCATTTGATGCGAGTCTGAATGTATTAAGTCCTTGGTAGAAGCTAGGTGAAAGGCTTGGACTGCTCTACGTGCTCTTTGCTTCTGTAGTACTTTGTTCTCGAAAGCTTCAAAGTACTACTTCGGCTGACTCGAGTGTGTTATCCTTCTGAGGGGAGGCTTGTTTCTTTTCTTTCCATTGGACAATTCTGAGTTGAATATCTTGTGTGGTGTTTTTAAAGGCCAAGGGATTAAAAGTCTTCCAGCCGTGCCTCTTCCTGATGGGATCCATGTTATCACTTTTAAAGCTTCTTTTCCTGTGCCTTCTTCCAGAAAGTCGTCTTACCATCCCCAGCTGGCTGGAGCAGATGAAAGCATTTAGAAGGCTCTTTCACTCCAGATCACCTTGTTCATGACACTGGGGAGCCTGCAGCAACTATGAATAAGCAGCAGTTAAACTTTTAGCTGGTGAAGCAAGGATTTGGTTTGTGCCAGTGAGAGGTCTTCAAAAATAAATCCAGCCGGGACAGTACGCTATCAGGTCAATATGCAAGTGCCAAAAGTATGGTCACAACTTCAGTGTGTTATGGTGATTTTTAGCTGTTGGAAATAGGGCTGTTTTCAGAATAACTGTCCGAGTACAATTATATTTAATAATCTGAGCACTTAAAGGATTCCTGTATGTATTTTGCCACTCTTGAGCATTTTAGCTTAGAAAGCCAACAGAGATGTGAGTGACTGTTCTCCGAGTGAAAGAAGGATCACAGCTCAGTCCAATATGTTGGGCAAAATCCAGGCAGGTTTTTAGACACTTAGTTCCCTTGAAAATGGAGGGAATGTCCTATGTGTGAGCCAGTGCAGCAGTGTACCAGTGCTCTGTGTTGGGCTGTTCTTCAGTCTGCTTTTCTCTTGCATTTTAACCCTTCACAATCCTGACAATGTTGATGTATATTTTGATGCATAAGTTGAAAGCATGTTTTGGGTGTCTGTGTAGAACGGTCACCAAAAGGAGAAGGTCAGTCTTCCATCATACATCTTTCTATTTCTTAGCTTTTTATTTCTGAATATTGTTTAACTTGTGGCACTAAGCTGTCACAAATCTCAATGAGTGTACTGCCGCTTGACTTAAGCATCTGCATGCTTTGTTTCTAGATAATAGGAAGATGATGCTTGTTACTTCCTTCAAATTATTGCAAAATACCGGGAGGAGGTATATTTAAAAAAAAAAAAAAAAAAGAAATATTACCTTCTCTGGAAGAAGTGTCTACGAATATCCAGGCATCAATCTTTATTTCACCAGTTTCAATGGATGTGGCAGGAAGAGTTATTATATAGCATAGTCCTCCTTTTATTAAAAATAAACTGAGCTAGGTTTTTTTCGCAGTTTCTTGTGGAAATGCTACAGATTGTTTATGCTGCATCAAGATAAGAAAACTTTTTATTGGAAATGGTGTTTCAAACTTAAACAAATAAAGTCTAAAAACATCTAAAAAGTTTAGACTTTGTCAAAGCCTTACATATAGTACAGCTCAAATACTTAGTTACGTATCTTCTTTTTAAATGGTTTGCAGGATAAGCTTTGCTGGCAGGTGTGGATGGTGAACTTTATTTTGCATGATTGGTGCAAAAAAAAAATTTCACTTAAACTGAAACAAGTCTGAAGCAACTCCTCTGTAATCAATACCGTACTTTAGATGTGTTATTTTTCCTGACAGCACTGCTGCATTTCTATTCATCTGTCAAACACAGTATTACAAGATTCAAATAGGACTGTTTTTTGCAAGTCTTCACAGTTGTGTTGTTTCTTTTTTTTCACTCCCCATAAATCTAGCTGGAGAGGCCTTTGAGCACTCTGTGTTAAAACAAAACCGCATTTCTACTGTGCTTATTATTCAGGCTAATAATCTGATATTTTAAAATCTTTGCTGTTAACATAGACAATGCCATGTCAAAATGCTGTAAGATCTATTTCAGTGTACAGAAGAACAAGCAGCTCTTCTGCTAGGCTTGTGTGTATTTGTAAACCTAGATGGCTGGCCAAGACTTCTAAAGCAGGAAATGTTATAACAACCCAGTGATCACATTTTACAATGATGATATTTTAAAATGGCAAAAATAACAACAAACTGTATTAGATAATATAACTTGTGCAGGCATCCACTTGAAAATACCACAGATATGATGGGTTTATTTCTAGTGCAGAAGATACAGAGCCATAGTAGTTATGAAAAATAATTTCACCAAAGAGGAGCGTGAGAATTTGTCTATGCAGCCTCATGTTTTCAAAAAATTTCATAGGAAAGAAATCTTTTCCTGATACCCTGCCCTACACCACAGATATTATGCTTGGTGTATCTTTACTAACTCCTTTTGTAATTCAGACCATGAGTGGAACCTTTCCTCTTCTCATGCCAGAGGTAGATTAATGCAGTGGAGTATTTTTTTCCATTGCAAATGCTTGCTATAAAGATGGGAAAATGGACTGCATAATGCCATGGCTTATGTTTCTATTATAGATCAGAATTAGTGGGTACCCTTAAATACAGCAAATCTTCAGCTTGGTTTTCTCCCCAGGCTTCTCTAGTCCTCCAAAAAAATCTAGATACACAGATACTGCCAAGGATAGTTTAAAGCTACAGAGCTGTTTTGAGATGAGGCAGTGAGGTGTAAGTACAGATGTCCACCTGTCCAGGAACCCTTCTTGCAGCCCCATGAGTGAGGGAAATGGATCAAAAAAAGTGTTTTGCTGGGCAGTCTGTTATATCTACCTGAAGAGCCTTGAGTATGCATATGCTACGATCAGAGCATTGTATGCTGTTAGAAAAGTGTCAAGATTGTTTGGGGTTTATCTGGTGTTTTCTGGTTTTGCCCAACTATAGCTGGAGATGTCAGCTGCAACAGCTGGTCATTGTTTGCTACTTCAGTTCATGCATTTGCAGTAAAACTCACAAAGATCACATAACAACCAATTCTTGTGCTAATCACAGTTGTTCTTAAAAAACATACCTTAATTCATTCTATAAAGAAAACACTTTTAACTTGGTAGGACAAAACAGCAAGTCATACTGGAATGCAGAGCTGTGTGTCCTTGACCCATGTACCACTTCTGCAATGGGCTTGCCTTTGCAATTATATTGATTTCAGTTAAGTGGCAAATGAACTTCAGAAAACCATGCCAGAAAAGAAGGAGTTAAATTCTAAAATCTTATCCTGTAACTGTAAATGCCATTTTTCTTTCTTCACAAATGTAACCTTTTAACATTTATTTTTAGCTTTTGCATTAATATATGTAAAAATATTAAAAGCTCTTGTATATTACATTAAAAACTTATGTCAGCTGCCCTGCTTTTTCCTATTTATTAAAACTTTTCAAGCAGTGAAAACATTTTACTTGTTAATGAGGGGAAGAAGGAAAATTAATGACATAGAGCTTGGATCTTCCAAGATGTCTCCTTTTAACCATGCAAAACCAGCTCTTTTTCCTACACTGTGTAGTTTAATTTCTGTGTTAGGGTTCAGTAAGCAAATGCAAGTAGATTTAATGATTTGCATCAGTAGATCACTTCTCAGTTTAATATCCTCTGATATTTTGGTCAAGGACTTTTTCTTTGGAAGGCTAGTGCTGTTTTGTAGAGTAAAAATATTAATAATGGTAGTATTGTTATGTTCAAGTAAAGCAAGGCAAATGTATAACTTATTCCAAAGCAGCATCTCATATTATCTTCTCACTAAGATCATGCAGTGGAAAAAGTTATCCAGAAAAAGACACTTAAGAAATAATTGTGAATTGCTGATCATATTAAACATTTAGAACCGGTTTCCATATCATATCTCATCTCATTCTCATTTTGTATCAGAATTTTATAATTCTGACACAAAGCGCTTCTAACAGTAGTAAAGTACCTCACCCCAGTGCTGGCACCTGGAGCTGGTACCACATCAGCTGGGAAGGCTGAAGGCTGCAGTAGGACACTACTGTATGGCCCAGACCTCAGGCTTTTTCTGAAAGCCTCAAGATTCTGGCTTTTCCTTTTGCTGTCAATATCTGTAGGTACAAAGCTGTTCCTAGAAACATGGTGATTTATATTTTCTGTGTATATTTTCTGAATATTAAATCTAAGTGTTATTTATGTAGACTCAAATCCAAGTCCCACTGAAGTCTGGAAAGTGCCACTTCAGTGGGAGGGACTGAGTGCTCCCTTGCAGTTCTTATAAACATTTCTGAAAGTTTTAAAATCTTAAATCTTAAGTTAGCAAAACACATCAATTAAGTAGGCAGCAACTGAGCTCTTCCATGCTACTGGCATTATATACCAGAGGCCAATAAGGGTGCTGTGGTAGGAGTTTGCTACCAACCATGGTATTAAGGGAGGAAGGGGATGAAAACAGACACCCGTTCTTACGGGGGACTTCAGCCTCCGTGGTATCTCCTGAACAGGCAACACGGTGGGCATCAAGCTCCCAAGATGCTTTCTGGAGGGTATCAGGGATGCTTTGTTGATGCATGGCTGTGAATGGGCCAACCATGGATGGTGCACAGCAGGATCTGCTGCTCACTTCTGAGGAGCGCAGTTTGCCACTTGGGACCCCATGTCCCCAGCCTTGGCTGGAGTGTGAGGTGCTGCTGCTGGCTCCTGCAGGAGTGAGGAAGGACAGTAATGGTGTGCAGGCTTCAGGATTTAGGGGAGCAGATTTTGGGGAAGCTGGTAGTTGGCCTCCCACAAGAGGCAGCTGGGAAGTGCTGGTCTTCAGGAAAGGTGTTAAGGCCTTTGGGGCAACATCCTTGCATGTAAGTCTGACCCATCTGTCACCATCCCCGTACTCAGAGAAGCCAGAATGCGAGGAGACCACTTGGCAAGGCAGGGGGTGCATGGAGGAGCTCCATTGCTGAAAGACAGGGTATAAGGGCAGGGAGGGACAGGATGCAAAGGAGGATTTGGGGAACATTTCCAGGCTCGTAGGGATGATATCAAGAAAGTGAAACCTCAACTGGAGTTCAAAACTGGAAAGGACGTGGAAGGCAACAAGGAGAGTTTCTGCCGCTATGGTGGTCATAAAAGGTTGAACAAGGAACCAAACAGCTCGTGGTGAACAGGGCAGCTAGTCTGTGCATTGGTCTGGCCCATCTGTGAAGACAGGGTTAGTCCCTGGTCACGGTGGGCACAGGTAAGGAAGAGGCTCCTGCTGTCTCCTTCATCCTATCCTGGGGAGCGTGTGTTGTACTGGAGTCCTCCTGAGCTCCCTTTCCACCAGGATGGTCATGAGAGCCTGTGATTGCGTTAAGGCATCTTGAAAACAAATATAAATAAGAACATTTACACAAATTGAATTGGAGCTTTGCTTTCAAAGGTATGTTGTCCCTAAATCATGCTGATATTAATATGCAACAGGCCAGATTAGCAATTCTTTTCTTAAAAATCTGTAAAATACACTCATTTTAATCATAGTTTTATTTTCTATTAAATTAAAATGGAATATGGAGCATGATAAATGAGGTGATAAGTCCAGGACAGTGGAAGGCTACTTATGGTCATGATCTGACCACGATCTGGTCAGATCTGGTCATGATACTTATTTCAAAGTTGCTACAGTAAATATAAGACTCAAAATGCACAGTATAGAAGCATGTTGTGGGAAGGTGCTGCCATGTAAATGAATTGCTTGTGCAAACAAAGCAATTTTCTAAAGGTTCACATCAAGCGATATTTCTTGGATGATGAGTGCATCTCACAGGAATGTATAGCAGGTGGGCAGAAACTGGGAACTGTCGCTGTCCCTTCTTCCCATGGTTCATGTGCATAGCTTGTCTTGAATCTGCTCTAATAACATGATTTAAAAAAAAAAATTATTCTTCCACCAACATAGTTATTCTGTCTTCTTTTTAAGACTTTCTCTAGAATTCCCTGTTTTATTTTCTATACAATTTCTTTGACTAGCCCTAAAGCTCTAGGAAGAGAGCTCACCTTACTGTTTTTGATTTTTGCTTATTTGTTATGATATTTCATTTCATTTGTTTTAATGAATTCATAGTTTGAGAATATTTCTGTTTGGAATCTGTTCCAAATTCACAGCTTCTGTGGAATAAGGATGGGATAGAGGATATTGATTCTTGGTGTGTATTGGTTGCTATCACAGTTCCTTGAACTGTTCTGGATTTAATGAAAACTCAGAGCAAAGCCAAAGGTAGCCTATTTTAATCTTGCACACCTCCTTACAAATCAGGTCAGAAAGAAATGTCCATCTAGTACTGTGGAACAGAATTACATCCTCCTCAAATTATTGGTGGGGGGGGGTGGGGAACACATTAGAAAAGACGTAATTGGTGATTTTTAGATCCACTGTCAAAGGAGTTTGCTTTTTTTTTTTTTCCTGGTGAAAAGAAAATAACTGTTCCATCTATTTAGTGACTTCATTGCTGACATTATCAGCAATTGCCTTGCTACATCATCTTTAAATCAAACTTTCCCCAATTCCTTAAAACAGTTATTCATTAAACTATTGAGAATAATTCCAGAGACAGGCACCCAGCAGCCCATCTGTGTTAGTTCTCAGGTGTCCTGATTCAGTAGAAATAAGTTCCTACTGGATTTTGAAGAATTTAAGGTTGTTGAGTGCATATAATCCTTCAAGTGATAAATACTCACAATTGCCTCTTTGCTTATTAAAATGAGTGCTTGTTGGTGATAAAAGCTTTTTTGATTGCTTCTAAACTTCTGAGTGAATATATTATGTCGTAAACAGCAAATGTGAAATCCTGGTGATCATTTAATCAAATTAGGGTTTGAACAGCTATCAATTTCTTTAGTTAGTTTTGACATTTGGGAGGCTTACCATTGTAGTCTACTAATATGTAAATTGTCATTCATACTAATAGATTTTTTTAATTGCGTTTTATTTTCCTGAGGAACTTGATAATACTGTAGATTTATACATGATTTTAAGGATTGTCTGGTGTAGAAGAGGACTATTGTAGAGGACATTTCTTCTGCTTGTGCTAGTTCAGGGCAGGAAGTAGTAAAGCAATGAGGTGAAGTTAAAATAAGTTTGTCCCTTAGATTATCGGTCAATTGTTTTCATTTATTTCTCGTCGTCTTTAGTGACGTGGAATGACAAAATCAAGGGTACACACAGTTAGGTTTTGCTCATGTTCAGACTATTGTGATTAACATAGTCTCTCCGTACAGTAGCCATCCTGCTTCTGTCGATGTTTTGTTCATATTACATGCTTTTTGAGGGTGGATGTGGTTTTTTGTTTGTTTCATGGGTACTATGATGCAGATGTGTGTAGCACTGCCACTGATTTAATACACACACAGACACACACACACAGACACACACAAAAAATAATCTTATCCTGGAGATGCTGGGCAGACACTGCCTGGCTTGGAGTCAGCTTGGCTCCTGTGAGGAGGAAAGGCATCTAGCACTTATCGTTTTAGCTGTGAGCGTGTTCTAGTCCTAACAGAAGGCCTCTCCAGAGCTGGAAAGAAGACTAGTTCCAAAAGACTAGTTTTTTACGACATATGAGAACCATGTTGGAAAACTGCCTCCTTTACAGATGTTTAGGATTTGACAGATGTTTTTACTGCGGAGTGTGGACAATTGGCTTATTTTTCAAGTTGTTTTTTTTTTTCTTCAGTCACATGCACTGCAAAGGCGCAGGATAGGGGCTATGGTTAGCTGCCGTACGGACCGTTGCACAAGGACAAAGTGCTCCTTTGTCCTGATGTGACACTGAAATGGTTCTTAAGTCTTTATTTAACACATAATGGCAGGGTGTTTATTTTCATCTTGCTCCGAACAACCTGTGGCACTGAAGTTGCTCATATGAAAGGCCTTGAAAGTCTACTTTAATAAGATAAATATTTTTACGGTCCTTTGTGTTTCAATGAGAAACCTCTAAACTTTCCTAAAAGTTAAATAAGGATTTTATCACAGATTGCTGTCAGGAAGAATGAGTCTCCCTGAAAGAGTGGCTGTTGGGTTCACGGGTGGATCAGTCCATGCTAACAGAAAAAACATACTGCTGTGTAGGAATACGTATGGCCATCAGACAGTCTTTGCATTATTTAAAAAGCATTGTGGAAATACACCAAGTTCTTGATGGCTGTTGCATTAGACCTAGAGCTCCTGTGGTCTGTGGTGCTACAGTAGACTAATACATCAACTACAGCCATGCTGATCGAAGTACAGCTTCTGGAAAACCTTTTCTTGTGATGGCTAACTGCCCTGAACAGCCCGGTGTACTGATGCCTAGACATAATGGAGAAAGCGAATGCAGAGTATTTCCTGCATTAGTTTTTCAGACTCCTCAGGTTCAATGATGAGACTTGAGAGGAGTTGTTGAAAGTTTAACCACTATATGAAACAGTTGGTCATAAATATAAATCAGCTTATATTAAGGCAATTTGAAATGTACTACCTCAATAATTTGAAAGTAGACATTTTTCACAGCTCATGAATGTTCTTCACCTCTGAAAATAGTTTTTTCTAATATTAAACACTGACATGAACACTTGAATATAGAAAATGTTTTCTGTTTATGTATCTGAAATTCAAAAGTCCAGACTGACCTGATCTCCACGTCGTACCCTTTCCCTTTCCCCCACACAGAGCACCAGAGCCTGCCTTGGTTCTTTCCACCTCTATTTGAATTCTCGGAAACAGTCTGATTTTCTTTGATTTCTTCTGCCGATGGTGGCAGGTAGAGCTACCCAAGATGGATGTCGTCTTTTGTGGGAGCTTTTGTTGCTTGCTTTTGCAGGCTTTTTACATGTGAAAGTTTTTGGAGGTTTTGTGCTTTTGCTGCCCTGGTGGTGTGCTTGTCTGTTAAACCAGATCCCCATTTTACTTGGCTCCAGTGTTAGTTGCAATTTCTGTTGGTCGTGGTTGGGATCACCTATCAACTCCTGTAGGTCAGGAGTTTTCTGTATGCTGGGTAATATTGCTTGTGACTCTGAGCTTGTCCAGATGCTCTTCATTTATGCAGATATCCTCTGGGTTTTAAGATTTATGCTTCAGTGTGAAACAGAGGATATCCTCAGAGTCGTGATAGCATGTCTCGTTTCCTGTCTTTTCTGGGAAATACTTTTTTTTTTTTTTTAATTCTTTCTCATAGAACTTGTAGCAATAACAAAAGCAGGCAACAAAAGAATACAGGAACAAAAATACATTCATGATGTGTATGACTTCCAGTGTATGCAGGTAACTTGAAAATGAACAAAGAATCTTTTGCCTGAACTAACGATAAATCAAAGTAAAGAGATGCCAAATGGTCGAAAACAACCCCCAGGTATAATGAAGCTGAAGGAAAATAAAAAGTAGCACAAATACATGTTCTTGATAACACTTCCTACCTGCTCACAGTGCTGTGTGTTCACGTCCTGAATGAGTCAGACTTTTAATCTTCCCTATGATGTGGATCTGGAATCTTGCATCCTTTTATAGGCTTCAATATGTAAAGCAAAACGTCTCATTTTGAAAGCAGTGTTACCTACACAGTCACCTTTAGTCCAGCTTGCTAGGACTAAAAATTATTTTTTTGTTGTTGTTGGATTCTTTGTATTTCCAAGGCGCAGAGAAGGGCTGCTTCAGGCTGGATTTAGCATTTAGTTGGCTGAAGGTGTTTCTGAGTTATGTCTGACTACTATTCATGCCAAAAGCTTGCCCCATCTTAATTCTTTTTATTGTAATTTTTAATAGAACTATCTGAACAAGGATATATTTACTAATTTATTAAATAGTAGCCTTGCTGAAATAATAAATTAAATACTAACAGTTGTGACACTTTTGTGTATTGAATTTTTGCTGTGTCTCGGTTCACATTGTAACTTTGTCTTCACTCAATACTTTTCTTCCAGGTCTATCACTTCGTTATCAAAAATCCATAATAATTGGGATAATTTATGACCAAGCTAACTCTAAGTCACACAACTTAACTACGGGCTCTGTCAGGCTAGCACTTAAATTGGGATATATCATTTTCATTCATCCAGAACTTCTAAATTGGGAGTCCTGTTAAGTACTGACTTTCCATCTGGAGTAAACTTTTCAACTGGTAATGAATTGAATTTTTAAAATAGTCATATTTTTCTAAATATTGTTCCATCATTTAAAAGAAATGTTCATGCTATTGGTTCTAACGAAGTAATCCAGCATACAATGTCCTTGTTTATTTGACAAATACTGATGAAAGTGGCATTCCCAACACCTGTATCCAATAATGCAGGTGGCAGCATTTGGTCTGTATATAGGTGGGCACTATTATATGATGCCGTGACTTTTGTGCCCACCAGAAATCCCCAAATTAGGTTTCAGTCTACAGAAGGGATCATCAGTTGAACAGTTAAGAATCTGTTTCAGTGTATCTTTTAAGTAATGATGTTTGTTACTGTACGAAGGGGGAGCCACATTGGTTCAGTTAGGATTGCACAATATTTTGTATCTACCCCTAAAGAAATGCATTGCAGCAGATCCCTTCAGTAGCTGCTTCATCTTTATTTTTTTGAATTACTTCACTGCTGGCATGGGGAAGAGTTGGTGACTGGAGTTTGTTGGAGCTGCGTTAAATAGAGCAGCAGCCTTTCTAAGGCTCTTGCAGAGTTCTTTTTACATTGAAAGGTTATCCCTTGTTGATAAATACTGTACATTTATGTTTGTTCATCTGTTAGTAGGTGCTGAAAACAGGACAGTGGGCTTTCCTTGGCAGTAGTGGTTGAAACCCCCCTTTCTCGTCACCCTGCCAATGCGAAGCTGATACTGGAGTGAGCCAAGAGCTTAGCACCAGCGTCGCAGATGCAAATTGAGGGCTTCATCTGCGATGTTCATCCTATACTTGCTAAGTTCGTTGTCATAGAGGCTGTTTTATAGTAGTGCTTCAGGATTTTCCTGTTGCTATTTCTGATTTTGCAATGACATTTGGCCATTGCTGCCTGAGTTTCATTAGCTTGTTTGGGTGTTTTCTTTTTCTTGTACATGGTCTCCTTTGTTTCTGGTCTGGGATAAATATGGAACTGCACTTCGTGTTGCACTTTCATTGTAAATTGCTCCATAAAAATTCTGTGTCTTTGTAGTTATTGTCTCATCTTTCATACTTGAGGGAATACATTTGCTGTTGTATCTCTGCTCTACTTATCCATTCGTGGTCTTTTCCTTTCAATGTAGTGCTGACAAAGTCTTGAGCGATCTATTTATTAAAGCACTCTTTCTAGTTCTTGTACCTTAACCATTTCTTTCTGTTACACAGATAACATCAGAGGTACTGCATGGGGTTCCAGGTTCCTGGGTTTTATGTGGGTCTAGTCGTTATACTTGAAGGAAAGATACCTGGTTGTATCTAACAGTGAGTTTCAATAGCATGTGAACTCTTAATATTGCACATGAGAGTTGCTCTGACCCTCATTCCTTGTCCTCAGAACTTGAGGGAAAGATTTCCATTTCTCTTTTGTAATTTGGCACAACTCAGATTTCCTACTTTTTTGCTGTTATTGTTCTAAAATGCATGTAGAACAAAATAAGGTTCTTGGCTTATGACTTCTTTAGCATGAATTAATTGGAAGAATTCACAGTTCATAATTGTTCTAGACAAGCAGGTGAAAGAAACACAGTTATTTGTGTTGTCATTCAATCCCATCATATTCAGGTGTTTTTCTATGAAATTATATGCACCTTGTCTAAGTGTACATAAAATTTATATACAAAAACTTATCAAAGTGTTTCATATAAAAATGCTGCAGTTTAAACGTGCTGCTTTTTCATCATCAATAGAAGTGACATAACTTCAGCTTCTTGCCACTACCTTGTGGCAAGTTATGAGCTAGAATCCTCAAACTTTTATTCTCAAAATTTATGAGAAAACCCAATATTTCAGTACATTTTTTCATATTTTTGAATATGATTCCTTTCTCTTGTAACTTCTGAAAATTCAGTCTTGACAAAGTTGTAGAATCTTTTTTGTTCGTGTGCAGGGAAAAAGGCCCTATTTTCTCCCGATGTGATAGCATTTCTAAAAACTAAAAGAGCAAGGAAATTTTTTCTTTCTTTTGGTACAAGAGTAAAATTGATTCCAGAAAATGAGTTTTTTAATTTTGTGTAGTTTTATTTCTTAAGCTATACCTATTGCTTTAATAATAGTTGGAGGAAGGATCAGGAAAGCTGCTCAGAAAGCCAAGTACTGTCAGTTCTTTAGGTTGCATTGCAGGACTTGTTTCTCTGCTGAGGAGCTGGACATCTCCATAGGTCTCAGGTCTCCAGCTATGGAACAGCTAAGGTACAGCCCAGTAGACCTTATGAAAAATACTGAGCTCTAAGGAGAGGCTGAAATTCATTCCAATGTCCTCTAGCTTTGTTCTAGAAAACCTCATTTTGGGTGAAATCCTTATGACCTCTTTGATTTGCAAGGGTTGAAACAGCAGAAATGCTTCTGTGTTTGCAAGATAGAATATTTAGCCATAATGCAGATGCCTTATCTCATAATGAATGTGAATGGACTTCACATGAATGTGAATGAATGCATAGAGAAAAATTAAGCTGCAGTTTGCTTGTATTATTACACGTTTTACAACAGAATTGCTGCTAGTTGTGTGATGTCTCAAGTGTTTGACATCAGATACAATGCTGCTAGAGCATGTATTTTGATCTTCATATACCAATAAAAAGTTTCACATCTTTATCATCTTAAAATATCTTTAAGGCATGAAAGCTCTCTGTAGCCTGATAACTTCTGGGTGAGGCATGTTGATGTATAAAAGTGAGGAAAAAGAGTTGATGTCTGTGTTTTAATTTAGAAGAGGAAAATATATGCAGGTACGTTAATATCTTTACTGAAGATTGAATTACTTAAATCAGCCTCATCTCTTTCTTAAGGTTCTTTTCTTCCTGTAACTCAACAGATCCCAGCATCTTTTACTTGAGCTGCTTTTACAGAACTGCATGTTCTTAATTCCTTCATGCCATTACTTCTTAATAATTGCTTTTGGACTGTAGTGCTTGGAGGTGTTAGCAGGATTTGTGGCTCTGGCCACTGTAGACACACACAGGATTTGGCTCTGCTGAGGGGCAGGCCCTGTGACAGAAATGGCACCTGAGCTCTGAAAAATGAAACAGTTATTGCATCTTAACAGTTGAAACAGAGTTGCTGCATTTTAGGAACAATCCTAATCCAGCCGGTATTGCTTGTGAACCTGATGTGGTGCCTGTTCCTGGGGCTCTTTCGTGTGCAGTGCCGGGCTTGACTGGAGTAGCACGGCCATCCCCATATGCGGCTCTTTCATGGGCCTCATGAGTGCGTCAATGGCAATAAGTCTCCAAAAATCCTCTTTCATCTTCATCTCTTTAGGATGCAAAAGAACTTCTGTAGGCCATGTTGGGTGCTGTTTGCACCTACCTAAGCCCCCACCATTTTCCCATCCTTGATGTTCCTGGTGCTACAGGGAAGAGGAGGGGAGGCTGGGAGGCTTTGGAACTGCTCTGCCTCCTTGCAGGCTCACCATGGGGTGCAGTTGCCCAGTTGGGCTCCTTGCCGTGCTGCTGGGTAGCAGGAAATACCAGTACTCCAGGCTGGGCAGAGGGGAGAACACGGGGGCTTGAAATGAGGCGTTGATATCCCGAGAGAGGGAGGCAGTGGGATGTTGAAGTGAGGGAGGAGTTGGCAGTGGCGGCCTGTCACGGGTGAGCTGGAAGGCACCTCCGTTGGGTGCTGGGAGCTGGGAAGGCTGGAAGGCAGGCGGCGCAAGGCCGTGCTCAGCAGCAGGGAGTTCTGATCCTCCCGGGAGAAGGGATCTGCGGAGACCGAGGTGTCCCCTGCGGGAAGGTGGGGTGTCACGCAGCGACTGCAGCGCTCTTAGTTCTGTACAAACGCACGTGTGCATGGCATCTGGGATTTTGCTTGTTCAGCTTTGATTTTTTGCTGTTTTAAGGTGGTACTAAATTAGCAGTTAATGTAATGTTATACAGTTGTTCGCTTCCGTAGCAGTCTGTTACCAGCTGGTTGGGTTTTAAATACCTCAGAGAAATAAGGGTCCTTTGTTCATCTCAAACAACTTTTCAGTGTAGTGGTTTCCAAAATGCAGTTATCTTCGCAGCATCACTGACTTTCAAAATCTTTGTGGTGGCAACTGGCAGTGCTGTTGCTCCCTGTTTGGGAGACGTGGCTTTTAGGGCATGGAGATGTGTGTGGCCACACTGGCGAGCAAATGGCTGCAGCTTCCCAGGCTGCCTGGACGGGCTGTTAAAATGTCTCCCCTGAAGGTGAGTGCGGGTTGTGGACTGTTGTAGGCCATACGTCGTCTGTGTCATCTTGAAAGTTTCAAACAGTGTAACAGGACTAAAAACTCCGTAATGTACAGTAGGCATTAACTATTTCGCTGGGATATCTGAACTTTGAAAGTGTTTCTCTATATGTACAGCTTTGTACTTGAAAGAGGGTTGAATATTGACCTAATTTGTCTTTTAAAAGGACACAGAGTTTTACTAGAATACTTATGCTATTGAACTAGACAAATGCAGGTACTATTCCTTTGGTAGTCGGTGTAGAAGGTTGATGTGCTATAAGATTTACTGTGCATCACCTTAGCCATCATTCCCATAAGTATTAATTTTAACTCCACTAATAAGAAACTGAACAAAAGTGGAATTATGAGTTCAGTAGTATTCTATGAAAGGTCAGTTGTTAAAAAGGCAGAGTCTGACATTCTGTGAAAAAGGTGCCTTCATTAATCATCCTGATAGGATAGCATAGGATATTCTTGACCAATACCCGTGAACCTTACATTATAACGGTTCAGGAAGTGGTGCTTAATTCTTTGTATAAAAACACGGATTATTTGAATGAATGCACAATGACCATTTTTAGTACTGTAGCATCATTATTTCTCTTTCTCAATACAAAGTACAGAAAAAATAATGGAGTTTTTTTATAAGACATTCTGTCATTATTTTAAAAGTTCGTTCATTTTGTAGAAGCGTATATTGTTATGGGAATAATATTTAAAAACACATTTTATAATAATATAAATGCGGTAATACCAAACACCAATATTAATGTAATTTATAAAGTATTTATGACCTCTTAGAAGTTTTTTCTTATCATATTGTTTAAATGTGCAGCTTTGTTTCACATTAATTCATCTCTGTAAATCTTGAACAATTACTATTGTATGAAACTAACAGTTTTAATTGCAATGTATAATGTTTTCTTGTGTAAAATTATTGTATTGTATTGGTTGTGTTTTATCCTTGTCCACCATAGTGATAGCAATTTTGAAGTTAATACAAATTATATAAATTATTAAATACAGGCCTAGTGGAACATTAATCAGTAGAACATCTTTATTGTGACTGTTCCTGACAGATTATGTTCACCGTGATGCCCATTAATGCACTGTATTGTAAGATCCGATGTCCATTACAGAATCCCCTTTGTTACTGGTGTCAGGTCTAATTCAGGACAGCAAATCTCAGTCCAGGTTGAACCTGCTTTTCAGATTTGATGGAGAATACTCTTCTGGAAGTGAGGAATCTCACCTGATTAATTCTTTCAAAGTTATTAGTTTGTGTAGCATATACTGTAAAATGCGAAGTCTGCAATAGTCTTTTTCCCTTTAATGTCATAATTTTGCATAATGGCTGTTTGTGCTACATTGACTAGGTCCATGGATTGCTTAACATAAGTGATTACATTTTCCTATGATTATAAACTCCCTCCATTAGAAATACTGTACAAAAACTTGTAAATGATTTGTTGTTTAAGCTTTCTACTTCATTAGCTACAATGTACACTTTACAAGAGTCATTGTCTAAGAGTTAGTAATATTTGTAATGAGCTGTATAATATGGGTCCTTTTACTAAATTTAAAAACAGATGGTATCTGTTAACAACAGTTTATCATGCAAATTGAACCCTAGCAAAAATTTCTTTCAGTGGTTGTGTTGCTGTAGGCCAAATGATGGTGTCTTGGTTTTTTTTTTTTTTTTTTTTTGATGTAATAGCAGAAGGAAGTAATTGTTTATTAGGTAGTTGTGACAGATGCAAACTAGTCATGGTCAAAACTCTGCTCCCCAGAAGTAAAAATTCAAGCCTTTTTCTCTATTGAAAGATTTAGATTTTCTTTCATGCCTTTAACACATGCTTTGATATTTAATTTCAAAATTTGTCATTTTTGCATTTCATTACAGATTTTATGGAAACGTGCTTAAGATTTTTCTCATTTAAGTTATTGAAGAAGCTGTAAATGAGAATTTCCCTTTTGTGAGGACTTGCACATATTGATCTGAACAAGTGAAAAGATCAGAGGATGTAATAAACACATTTTTCTTCTAACTTTAAAAACTAAAGCAAAATTTGAACATATTGTATTAGCAGTCATGAAATTATTAAGAATCATCTCACAGTGTATTTGTTGCCAATCATGAATGGGGGAAGACTTTAAAGTTGAAGTAGAGTCCCTATCTATAATACCATTTTCCCCCTCTTTACAATACTGTACAGAATTAATATTTTTTTCATTTATGAGTTATTCTATTGACTGCTCTATTTTCTGCTCTTACAAGTATACAAGGTATTTCAGCATGCTGGAATTAATGGTAAAAACAGACAGAAACCGATCACGTTTCCTGAGCTGTCTACATATTTGTTTGTTTTTTGTTTTTTTTTTTTGCTGTTAATGAACAGCACCTCTTTCTGGATGATCCCTGGCATTCCCTGCCCTTCCCAGGTTCTCAGGAAGAGACATTTTGCCTGTTCGCTGCTTGCCTGCTGCCCTTGCATGCAGGCAGAGCCCAGCACTCCGGTGGTTTACCCGCTTTCCTTTGACCAGTGGGGAAAAGGAGAAGGAGATGCATGATAGGAACCAGAGAAGACAAAACTTACCTTTTAGTTTGGACAAAGGAAATGCTTAATTGCTTAATAATCCCAACCAGGACAGCTGATTAGAGGTAGGACCACTCCCATGTGAAGAGGAGTGTGGTGGGTGAGCAGCAGCATTGTGATGGGACCATGAGGACCATTTGATCTGCTACAGAGAAGAGGAATTTCTAGACCAATCCTGTAGTGTAGGACATAACTGGAGATGATCACATGGAAGACGCTATGAAGAGGAGAATCGGGTTTTCACTGTTCTTTGTATGTGGCTTCAGTTTTTTGTTGTTGTTTTCACATAACAGCCAATCTGTTCCAGGGGCATTGCAGTGTAATGCTCAGAAATGGCAGTCTTTTGTTCTGAAACAGATCCGGAAGGAGCTGTCTCATTCATTCCTCTGTGCATGCGATATTCATGCTACCTTTTTCAAAGCAGTTGTTGCAGAACTGTTTTGTCATTACTAGCCTAACCTGTTATTTGATACAGATACTAACGACTTTGTGTCCTTCAGCCACGGGCTCTTATCTGTTAGTACAGAAACTAGTACAGTCAAGTCCTGGTATATCACTACGCTTTCTAGGTGTATAATCAGTGATAGCACAAACTTATACTTGAGCTAATCTCTGTATTATAGCAGAATGTTGTGTGAATTAACTATCCAGTTTTCCTTTACCGAGCACCAAACTGGGCACTTGTCATCAAATAGCACAAAATTCTGCACACAAATCTCAGTGTAAAAGATGTTTTGTTTGAAAACTGTTGTTACACATGTGGCAAGATTAACATCTGTTGAAGCATAGCGTTTTTATTTAATAAGCTGAGTAGACTGCCGTATCCTATTTTTAGCTGTGCAGTTAGATCTGTGCTATTCTAAATCTCAGCTAGTGAAACAAATAAAGGCCATAGTGGTTGTGGTTCTTTTAAGTTCACTCAGCTTAGTGCTTGTATCTCTGAACCTTAGTGTTGCTTTCAAACTTTGTGAGCCTGATGGTAAGACTTGTGTTCCCACCATCCCCCAGTAAAATTTTTGTTTCTCGTGAGGTCTCGTGTCACTGTAAAGAGACTAAAATCATCTTTCCCCTTATAACACTGTTTCTACTCCAGAAATGGTGCCTAGCAGGTGTTGGCTACCCCAGCCAACAAATGGTGCTGGGTTACCCCATTCCATTAGTTGGTAGACTAAGAAGAGAGCAGATGTGTGGACAGTCGAGGACTGTGCGGAGCTGAGCAGGGGGGCAAAAACTCCAGTCAGCTCCCCTGGGTTGAGGTCATACTATACGATGCCTCATGCACTGGTAAGGAGTTTTTGTTGGTGTTGGCTGATTCTACCCTTTAATAAGGGCTTTCACTATTTTTTCAGTTCTAGCAGGAAAAAAAAGTCTTGAAGTGGTTCTGCACAATTTGGTTGAGGGACTGAGGCAAGTCCATTCAAGTGGAGTCAAGTATGACCTGGTGGCTTAGGGACAGCTCTTAAAGCCAGGAGGCTGGTCTACATACTGTAGAAAATGCTGTCCTAGAAGAAAAGCAGGAAGGCAAGAAGCAGTGGGGCCATGAGGAAAGCAGTGAGGCCTTTCTGCCTCTTGGCCCAGTTTGGTCCCGTAAGTATGAAAATACCCTGATACCTTTTTGTGGTGCGTTGTGGGAGAACTCCCACATCTGCTCTGCTGCAGAGCATTCTTGCCTCGCATGCAACACTTCTGTTGAATCATCTGTCAAATGCCAGTGTTTTTCCTTGCCTGTTTTTCCGAGTTAATTAGACCATTTTTGCTTAGGGTACAAATGGACTAGCACCATTGAAAAACCTCAGCATCATTTATCTGAAGAAAATTGCATTTTAAGGTAAAACAAACAAACAAAAGCCTCAGTAGGCTACCTTTTCCGTATAGGAGTGGGCACTGAGTGAAGTCACCTCTTGGTGTGAGTTTCCTTCTGCTGCAAGCCCTGACCAGGCTGACTGCAAATGCAGTGACTCAATGGCCGAGGGACGGGGCTTTATGCGCAGCAGTATTGCTCTCTTACTCGTCCACTGCGTCGAGTTTATATTAGGACAGCTGTTACTTTGAGAAGGAAGAAAAACTAGAGCTCCTTATCTCTAGGACTTTGTTTTAGATTAACCCAAGGCTAGTAATGGCTAGAGCTCATTACTGTATTATGGTTATTCAGTGGCTTATATAGTAATTTATGGACCCAACTGATTTTCTGCTTCACAGGTGTTCCTGCTAACCAGTGGTCTCTAAAGAGGTTTCCAATTTTAAATAGGTGGTGGAAACTCCTCAACTCTGCCATTTAAGAGGGTTTGCTCAGGTCAAGTGATGCATGTGTCTCATGTTTGTTTGGCCTCTTCAGCTGTCCCTCTTGTTCTCTCATCCACCTTCACCTGTGATTTGTCCAACTTTTGTGTTTTATGGCAGTTCTCAGTCCCTTGTGGTTGGCTGATATCGTCATGTTCCCCTGTCTCACCCACTACTGCTGCAGAAGATAAGGAGGTGAGGCAGTTTATTCCAATCATCCGTGGAACAGAAGGCTTTGGATTATCAGAGGAAGGATGTTGCTTCTAAAATAGTGGTAGTGGAAATGAATTGTTAATTTTGGAGGTGACAGGTTGCAGAACAACTGGGGCAGTCCCTGCCTCAGCATTGTTGTTTTGGAAGATGTATTGTATTGCTTTGTCTTTCTGTTACCCTGTTTGCAGAAACAAATATGAAGGTACGTGTTGTGGTGGATGTGGTGGACCTCCTGTGCCCCCCAAAACTGGAGGAGCATCTCTGATACAAAACCAGTGTGGCAGGGGTGCCAGGCTCCTTGATCAGAAGCGAAGAAAGCAGGCAACCGTATTCAGTGAATAAAAATGGGAAATACATTGGAGTCTAGATACAGTATCTTTGTAGTAATAAAAGCGGTAGTACAGATTTACTGGTGAAGGAGTTTTAACTGTAATACTGTGGAATAGTAGGTTATTTTGTGTTCAAGAGCTACATTTATCACAAAAATGATGATATACAAATCACTTCCATATCACAAAATGTTCTTGGTCAAAATTGGCTTGAGGCAAGTGATATCTTCGAGTAAACAGTATATGAAGACCATATCTTAAAATGATAGATCACCTAATTTTGTTCTGACAGAGGTTTTTGCCGCAACAAACATCTGTCACTGAAATACCAATTCAGAGATATGGAAGCCAAATTGTGGAGGTTTTCTAGTATTTGTCACTCCTAACTTAAGAATGCTACTGTTAGTTCTCTAGATATTTGAAGATAGTAGGCAGCTTGCAGTTTAAACACCCTAATATATTTAGTTAAGTATTTTAAGAGATGTAAGTATCTTTAAATGCAGATTAGCAAATTCCAAAGTGCTACACATTGATTCTGTGTAGTAAATGCAAAGCTGATTTGTTGCTGATGCTGCATACAAATCATATGAAAACATAGCTGTTGTTGCATAGGGGAGTTTAAGAATATTTGATGAACTGAATTTGAAGTTATTAGCTGTATTCTAGAGCAATCAGTATAAAATCAAATGTAGGTTTCAAATTGAACCAGTACTGCCATTTTGGAATTTTCAGTATGGGGTTGGCAACAGCATAGCTTAAAACCAAATGGCCTCGTATAGTGTGCTCTGTGCTTCGTGCTTGTCAGTGGGATGCAGTTCTGTCAGGACAGCTTACGTAAGGAAATGGTGCACTGTGCAGAGCTCCCTGGGACCTAAACGGAAGGAAGGAGTTGGTTACTGCAGAGCGTATGAGTACTAAATAGTTGTGATACATCCTTTATAAACAAATTTCTGACCCTGTTCTACAACTGAATATAAAATAATCACCAAAAATTGAGATTTCATCTTAGGCATTTAGACACTTGATTAAATTTTATTTGGTTGATAAATGTTAGGGGTATAAAGGCAATAAAAATATAAATATCCTCTATTCCAATATAATTAGTTTTTGTGTGTTTATAATTAGCACCTTTTTAATAAATAACATAAACTTAAAAAAAAAAATGCAGATGCAGTGCTGAAAGTAGTTTTTGAGTCTGATTTCTGTTGACCTGCTGCAGGAAAAAAAATTTGGCTGCAAGCTACCAACATTCTGTGATATTTTGCAGAAAGGATGAAATGGCAAATACCAGGTCCTCAGAGGAGAAAAGCAGTTACTGACAAGTCATGTTAGAAATTTTTCCAAGGTTATTATTATACATCACATTTTGGCCTAATTGCTTTCAACACCATTTCTTTAACTCTGTTAACAAGAATGTCCCTATCAGTGCAATCACTAAGGTTTAATTTAAATACATATCTTCCTTTACAGATTGCCGCAGCATAGAGAAAACATTCCCAATGTAAAAACGCAAATGCGTTATTCTTAATAGCTTTAATTTTTCCTGTTTCTTTTTAAATGGTTCTGTGATTCAGTCTGAAGTGTGAAAGATCTGAGGGAGTTTTCTTTGCTAAAATACATGTTTTCTGTAAGTTACATAAATTTCTCAAAGTAAAGCCATTGGGTTTATTTAAATTTCTCTGGCTAAGCATAATGTAGAAAATGGAATCCCAGTTCGAGCTAGACAAGCTATATGTAATAATAAGCATGTGAGAACCAGAAGTTGAGTTTTCTTACCTATGTTATCATTCCTCATAGTTATGTAATGCTTTTTGCTGCATTATTTTAGAAACTGATTTTAGGAATATATGCTTCTGGTTTCGGGGACGCAGTCTGAAATCACATTGGGAAAAAAAAAAGTAACCGCTCAGCGAATTCAAGCTGTTGTAAAAATTGCTGTTAGCTACTAGTCGGGGGGAGACTACTAGGTGTCAGAAGATTTAGTGCAAATTATTTTTCTCTGAATTACAGATCATCTAAAGCATAATTAAAGGTCAGCTCATGTAGTATAAGAATTAAAAGTAGTATTAGCCTTCAACAGTAATAATATATATTTATTTATTTATTGTGGCAAATGTAGCAAGAAACCAGCAAACAAAATTAGTCTTTCTCCATAGCTTTCTGATTCACATCTTAAACTTAATCAACGTTGCTGACTGCTTAAATTCAAGATAATCTCTCAGTACTTGTTTAATTTGGACCAAAAACTGACAAAATATTTATCAGGCTTTCTTATACAATGTTGAGGAACATAATTTGGTTAAATTTCATGAGCTGTAGATTTGAATGTATGAGATTCTGCCTTTTCTGTAACATCATAAAAGTTAATTTAACAATTCTGTAGAAGCCTGGGGGTCTGTGGTGTTTGCACTACAAAAAGTGGAGCTGCTTGAGGAAGGGTGCATGGCTGTGCTTTGCTGCACGCATGCGTGCACAGGGGAAACAGGGAGAAAAATAGAGACCGAAATGTGGCATTTATATTTTGCTCTGGTTGCCAGGTAAAAAGAGTAGCGGCTAGTGTCAGAATAGTAGTTCATGGTGAAGGATACACAGCACTAATAGTGGACTTTGCTGTAAAAACCATGGGCTTTGTAGGAAGGGAAGAACGGGTTAAAGAATTCATAAAAAATGAAGGATCCTAATATTAAAGTGGGGGAAAATGTGGGTGAATGACATATTTTTTACACACCTCAACTGTCAACATTTCTAATCAAATCATCTAGCCTTCTTGCTTCTTAAATGATACAAGCAATATTTCCTGTAATAAACACCCCTAAGTCTAATGAGAGGCCCTAAGGCAACTTCAAATGTATGAATTCATTATAATTGAACAACATAATCTGCAGGGCAAAGATGCCTGCTACCCAGTCTTTTAACTTCGTACAGCTTGGGTGTTCTATGAAAAATGTTATACATTTTGTTTACAATGTATTGCTGCTATTTGAAGTATTGTATGTTCCTGTAGTACATAAGATGGGGACGCATAATGGAGGAAAAATCAAGGAGGCAATCTTTCATTTTGTTCTTGTATGAAAAATTCAAAAGACTGAAAACTCACCCAGAGAAATTTTGCAAGCATATTATTTTCCGATGTTTCGATCAATTTGTCTGTCAACCATGCTGAGAGGTGGAAGGGGCCAGCAAAAGCAATTTAGCTTGTGAGGTCCAAAATAGAAATGTTTTAGGAAACCTTGTCACATGTTATTTTTTTATATTAGAACTGCTGTGTTTTTATTTGCTAGTCATATTATGAAGAGAAATTGGTATCAATCATCTAAATCACCTATGAATATCTGATATAACTATTACTTTTGTGCATATAAATAAGGAGAAAATATTTAAATGAAGCTTTTAAAGCATAGGAAAACCTTTGGGTAGACAACAGGCTCCCTACCCAGGTTCTCCATTTAAAAAATATACTGTGCATTTTAATTGATTGTACCCAAGTGACATCATACTGAATCATCTTGCATATGAACATATTGACCTCTCTGTGGCTTTAATTAAGCTATGATTGCTTTATGATAAGTTTGCTGTAGATTGATAGGTGCACCAACTGATGTTTAAACTCGACAGGCTCTGTGTGTGTATGTAGCTGTGTAAGATAATGTGCAGGAGAGAGATTAATTCTCTCATTTGGGGGTTTTGTATTTGTTAGTGTGATAAATACGGTTCCTGTCACTAGTGAACTGTTGTATATGTGATTGGAAACGACAAGTAGGGTAGCAAACAGCAACTTTTGTTCAGTCCTGTGGCCACTGCACTTTGCTTGCGTGGAAGTGTGGCCGTTTCACAAAATGATGTAGGGAAAGTTGATTTAATGCAGTTGATGACATTTTCATTTTGATAAACCAGAATGATTTAGAAAACCTATAATATTTCCATAATAAACAGTTTACCCTAAATTTACTAGGGAAGTAAAAAAAAATAAAAATCAGAACTGTTGCCTTTATATTAAGTGGCTTGTGATTATTTTTTTTTGTGGATCTGTTTATAGGGATAAACACATGCACATACATCAAAGGATGTGTAGACAGGTTTGGAAAATATAGATGTTGACCGTACAAACATGAATAGCCTTTTTGTAATGGAGGTGGTAAAAAAGCGAGGGAGAATAGCATTAGTGTTATGGCCTAAAGCCGGACTTCACGTTCTGTTCCTATGCTCGTGTCCATCTGCTGTGATGTACAGGTCTGGAAGAAAACTGGGGAAGATGGTTTCCATAGACTCACAAGTGGTGTATGGTCAGTCAGTGAAAGCAGCACATCAGTGAGCTTTACACAGAGTAAATCCAAGGGTGGGTGCTTAAGATGCCCTTTCATCAGAAATGACTCTTCCAGACAAATGCAGGAGAAGGTCAGTGTGGAGTTGGCTGTTGAGGGGATTGGGTTGGGTTGACCATGAGGGGAGGGTGAGGTTGGAGAAAATGATAAAAATATGGGTGATGAGAGAGCTTTGGGGAGTTTCAGCAAGTGAGATGGAGGATCTTGCCGTTTTTAGAAGGAACAGTGGAGATGTGGGAGAAGGAATGTGATTTTGTTGATAGGTTGAGATGTAAAATAAAAGTAAATAGGAGGCCAGGTTACTGTGGGGGTGATAAACTCCTCTCCACCCAGTCTCAGCAGTGACAAGGATAATGCAGATTATCACCCTGTTATAAAGGGAAAAAGAAGATTTTAGAGGAACGCTGTAGAACTGCTACAAAAGTAATGACCAAAATCGTGATGTGAAAGAGTATACAGAGAGTGGGCAAGCAGATGGGGGGGAACAAACAGAAACTTAAAGAACGGGAAAGAAAAGGGGAAAAAAAGGAGATTAGGAAATAAAACAAGTGGAGATAACAGTGTGATCAGTAAGGCAGAGGAAGGAAACTGCATTCACCGGACTCAGGGAAGGATAGATGCTTGAGGGCCACAATAGTGAGAAAACCCGAAGTTTACTGCATTTCTCAATGAGTGTTTGCTTGCTGCTATTTAAATAAAGGAACTTGGTAGCATTGATTTCTTCTGAAGTATTAACAGATATTTGGGGACGTTTTATTTTTCTAAATTTTGTCATTTATATGAGGAACAAGTGATGAGTCAGGATTATCCTTCTGAAAGCATAAGGTGGTTTCTCTGAAACAGTTAAGTCAGGAATGTCTCTTACACAGGAGAGACACATTGTCCTGTTCTTAATGGAAGATACAATAAAAAAAGGTATGCTTTGTTCTTGTTCTTACAGATGAGAACAGCACTTGCTGCTTTCAGGTCCTTAGATACTTGTGGCTTTTAGCGAGACAACAGAAGTACGGGTTAATGGCTTAGCTTTTTCAATTGTGTTTTGTATCTCAGATCATCCCGTCACCTTCTGCTTGTTTATAGCCCTTAATTTCTCGAGCTCCGTAACCTTCTGATATTTATATCCTTAGTCAGTTTTTGCTAGCTCTGAAGGAGATACTTAATGTCGATGGCTCTCATGGCTGTGTAGTAAAGATTGTTGCTGAGAAATCATCCAATTATTACTCTTGCCTTACGATCAGAGGCTTGTGATGCTAGGGATGGAGAAAGCTCATCTCCTCCTTCGTGCACAAAACACGTCTGTTTGGTCCAGTCTTTGATTTTCTCAAGAGTAAAGGTTTCTGCTGTTTACTTGGAGAGACTCTACTCTGGCTTAACAAATCTGAGAGTTTGTAGCCCCTGTGCTGTTCACAGCAGATGTTCCTCTTATAATTTCATGCTATTATTCCATTATATTTACTTACGTAAATAATGCTCCTTGATAATTAGAGATTATTCATTTTGAAATCTATAAGCTGTTTAATTACCACTTTTACCTACTGTTTATTAAGATTACATGCTGCATATTGTCATGTGAAGCTGGTATATTTATTTAATTTTCTCTTAAACCAAATCTCAGTTTTGATAATCGTTGCCCTGTGAATTCTAGAAATTGGAATTTTCTGGAAAAGTCAGAAATAAATGTGTCACACCAGAGCAAGTCACATGCAAGTGGTAGAAAATGATGTGCTGTATTAGCCAGATACGGCAGCCTTTGAGTTTGGAAAGATTAAATTCAGGATGATTTGCTAGGGAAGTCGGTTGTGTAATTATTTGTGGTGTGTGTCAAGAGTAGGAATTTATTGCTGTTCAGATAAATTTATACTCTCCAGAATAGATATGGTGTATTTTCCCTTATTCCCAGCACACAGATGTGAGTCTTTCAATGGGGAACAGAAATTTCAGTGCTTTTAATATTCCTCATACTGTGTTTTAGAACAGTTCTGCTTTTTGCTTGAACATTCCACTAACAAATTAATACATTTTTCTGTCGATCTCCAGTGTTGTAGAGTTTGCTTTGGCTTTCCTTTGATTATTTGCATGTGTGTGTTTGTGTGCACACACGTGTGTGTGTTTATGCTTCTGTATAAGAAATCTCAACATCCTAGAATTTCAGAAGTGGAAAATATCTAAACTTTCTGATAATTTCAACATCTGAAATACCTTCAGGTTTTTCCTGCCTGTGTATTAAAAGTACTGATGGGGTCCTGAGAAAGTCCTTCCCTCATTTAGTTTTGTAATATGGTGAAACTTCTTTTGTAGCATTTGCCCATGAAGGAAAACCAGTATAGTAAGAACTTGGACGGGGTAAGGCCTTTGTGGAAAGATCTTTGCTTTTAAAAGCCTGTAATCTAAAAATTGCATGTCTTTACCACTTTTTAGGGTTTGCTTTGTAGCACCTAAATACTTAAGTACCACTTCTGTAGATGAATATTTAGTGAGTGAATGTAGCATGTCTCAACCATAGCTACATAAATACTTTCAGAACTGGTTCATTTAAAAAAAAAATATTTTGATTAACACTGGCCTATGTGAGAATGTGAGAGAATGGATGTTTGGATAGAAACTTAAAGCTAAGTTGAAATTATCTAGAACTGATGGAAGGGATTGACCATTACCTTTATTCTTGTTGGCTTTTGGTAAAATGCAGATACATGCAAGTCCAGTTTCACAAGTGGTACAGAAATTTATTCGAGTAGTATTGAATTTCTAAATCATTAGGCTCAGGATGGACCTTTTGGGGACTTTGACTTAGCACAATGTTTTTCATGTTGTATTACTAAGCTTTATGTAAAGGAGAGGAACAAAGGTCCTGCAGCCTTCTCTGCTGTTAGAAGTAAGATGTCATTATTCTGCAGGTTTCTACAGTGACTCAGTTGCTAAAAAGCAATTCTTAATGCAACTTCAGTGGCCATTTGTAATGATATCAATTGCAGCTTTCAATTTTTTCAAAAAATTCTTAAATACAGCTCCTACTTACTCTTCTATACCTGGGATGACTTTGAATTTCAGTTCAATCTCTGCTATAGCAAAGCTCTTTGACTTTTGTCAAGGCCCTCATTTCCTTTCTCATGGTGTTTCATGAATGTTAAGTACTTAAATATTGAATGCTTCAAGATTTGTAATTGGGAAATACAAATGTGTTTTTCTGTCTCCACCATCTGGAAGGAAGGATGAATTTTTCTGCACAGTGTTGTAAAAGGAGTTCGGTGGAGCTCAAATTTCTGTTTTCTGTGCATGGCTTTTTTTTGGTTGTTGGTTTTGGGGGGGGGGGTTGTTTTGTTTTGGTTTTTTTTAGATTTTGTTTTATTTTTACAAAATATTGGTTTATTGAGAGATGTGTTACCCTCAATTGACATATTGACATTTCCAGGAACTGTGGTTATTGTTTTGAGAAATACAATCCTACACTGACAGATTCCTATCATTATTTGGAACCGTTGCTGAGGGTTAGTGAGACAAGTCTCATAAATAATGAAAGTGAATCATATTGGGGAGAACAGCAGTGAGAAACAGTGGAGTGTACAGTGCTGACACCAGATAATTTTTGTGCAGCCATGACATCATGTGGTGTTAATGTCATGAATTGCAGTGGGGACATTGACTTATGGTATTTGAAACCCTGTTACGTGGTGGTAATTAACTTCTGTCACTACGCTAACTACCCATCGGAGTAATTAGCAGCACAGGGGATAACTAGGCTAACGCTCTGTGCCTCCCTGCATACCACGTAGCCTCCCAAGGTGGTTTGCTCATGCAGCAGACACAAAAGCACTGCCCATGCAGGAAATACACTTTAACATGGAATATTTTTTATATGATTTCTAGTAACCTAAATTTTCTCTCCACAGTTACACAGACTTTATTATTTGACAGCTGTGGAAGAAGTTTCATACTGGACTGCATCTGATTTGCAGTTTTACAGTGAGCAATTGGCAGCAAAGGTAAAAACGAGAAACAAGCCCAGTTCGGGAGGAATTGCATAACGCAAAGGCTCATCAGTGTGACTATGGCTTGACCTGGTTTTGGTATGTGTTTCTCAAGTTAGCAGAGAGCTCTAATTAACCTCCTGTTAAAATAAGTTAAATCATTTCATTTACTCTGAGCTAACAAATTTCTCCCTGCTGTTATTTCTGGAAGCAGGTAAGTTTAATATCAAATGCCCTTTACATGCCAGAAATGTGTTTCCATTATTATTTAACCTTATTCCTACAATGATGATGCCCCTGTATGTGCTGCGAAAATGCCAGACTTGAAGAGAGACTAACATACATTGCCATAATTATTTTAATGAGATAGAATGGAGAAGACACTTCTCTGCCATCTGTCAACAGAAAGCAGTCATACTGCACGCTAGACTTTATTCACTTATAAATTGTTCCTCAGTACTGAAGAGTGAATTCTCTATTACTTCTTCTAGGTCAACAGCATTTATAATCTTCCGTGGTTCTCTGTGATGTCTACAAATTATTACTCCAAAGATGCTCATTAATTTTGTGGTCTCGCATATCTAAAATTGAAACTTCCAGTACATTATTTGCTGCTTTGTGCGTTTGTGCTGCTCTGCAATGTTGTACACGCAGAGGGGGCAAATAGGTTGCAGAAGCACGCGTGCAACTTTTTAACATGAAAATACCATAATCAATAAATGCTGTAGAAAATGTTAGGATACTTTGATTTTATTTAATTTATTTCACATGGGGCTTTTATATTTAAAAAAGAAAACCCATATAATGCAGTTTGCCAGCAGGTGGTTGGAAAACCTGAGGGAAAGGAGGATTGGCAGTTTTTATATTTTTCCATGCCATTATTCTCTTGACTGTTTTTACTATTACTTTAGTGGCATGGAACTTTTCATACGAAATTACTAAAAGTCAGCAGTTTTATCCACCCACATAATAGCCTTCTTGATGATGCTGTGATCTTGGCAATGTAAGATCCCATCATATCGCGCTTAACTTTTTTTTTTTTTAATGTGATTTTAAAGCCAAAAAGAAGCTATTTTAAAGCAAAAGGCTGGGGCAGTTGCAAGGTAATGCCCCTCAGCATTGTGTGCGTATGTCTATACGTGAGGTTGCTTGCCACTGCAACTGTTCCTCCTTGCCATGGTGTGATGCACATGCCTTAGATTGAGGGAAACCAGCTTCAAAAGTTCACAATATGGACTTTCAATGAGGAAAAAAAAAACATGACAGCTTATGGTGTGCCAAATGTAGCTGGCAGCAGGACCTGCTGGCACGGTGGGTGTTCAGCAATGGAAAGTCTGCAAGTGCTTCACCAGAGAAGGTCCTGCCCTGGAGGGAAAGCTCTTGAAAGGGTCAGTGTTTCAAGATCTCTGTAGGAACAAAATGTACCTGACTTATGCCACTGGGTAACGTCATATGGTTATGGGTAGCCTTCATTTATGTTAGCCTTCAACATTTGCCTGTCAGTAATCTGCTGAATTTACCGCATAGAAATGGCACCAGCGTGGACTTTGTTTTTTAGTTCTGCTCCAAACCGTTGGAAACTGTATAGGTTTTTTCCATGCTTTGGAATCCCCTCGTTCACTTTCACTCTGTGGTTAACATTAGAGGTAAATTGAAAAGAATTTCTCATGAGAAGGCCAAGACTTCCAAATATTGTTAAGCAGTATGACATCCCCACTGTTAACTATTTGCTAAAAATAACTTGCTGTGAGTCACTATAACATCTTTCCGCATATTCTTATTTATGAATAACTGATGGGAAGGTCTTCCTTTTCCTCAGTGTTTTGAGGTTATTTTTCCTTCTCTTGACGGGATTGCAGCAAGAGCTGAACCCCAGTTCAGCTGTTACTGGCCAGGAGCAAAGGAGGAAGAAGAGGAGAGTTCTCTGTTCCACGTCCTTTTCCCCTCCCAGGAGACGTGGGGTTTGAGAGACCTGCGTTTTGGCTGGGTGCTGGCTGTGCCCCACAGCCCTCAGCGCCAGGGCAGCATCGTGCCTTGGCTCAGGCTTTGCCCTGTCCTTGCCTGTTCTGCCCCTCACACCAGAGCTCCAAGTGGCAGAACTGTTTTATGGACAAATATCACAACCTTCCTTAAACATTTCTGAAAATACCACATTATATAAATTTTTTCATGCTCCTGTTGTTCCTCTTTAGAATAAGACTGTGATGCGTGAAGTCTTGAAGTGAGCATGACTTGCCTTTAAAGACTTTGTGATATCAATAATTCTCAGAATACTCACCCAGCTGAAGAACAGTTGATATTTATCTGAAGTTTCAAGTTACAATGTGCGGAATCAAAAAAAAAAAAAAAAGTGAAATTCAAGGCTTGCTGTTTTGGTTTTTTAGTAAGTCTACAGATTTGAAAAGCAAAACTGACTAGTCATGAACTGAAATGCGCTAAAAGAGAATTAAAACTTTGTAAAATAAATATGTGAAAAAAACTGAGCTTTCAAACTGTTTGCTTTTAAATTTACCTCATTTAATGACAGTTTAAAACAAAGCTATAGTATCATTTTGTTGTAATATAAATCAAAATTACCATAAGCTGCTTCAAGCAATCCTGCTGTGTTTTCAGATGGGTGCTGCAGTTTGAAAACCAGGGTATAGTGACACTGAGTATTTTTTTCAGCTCTCTGATTGTGAAATGTGAATCTTTTTCTTACTTTCCCTGCTCAGCCACGACAAATCAGACTTTTCATAGACTGTGTGATATTAATCTCCATGGGGTGGACACCTCTATGCAGGTGCTATAGCTCTTCCCCTCCTCCAGTTAATTCGGGTTTTAATCTCACTTCCTTTGATTTATTTACTTATGTCATGTGTAATGTGTCTGGCTTCTTGCCCTCGCTATGCTTTCCCTCTTGTGTACATACGATGCATTCTTGCTGTTTCATTGTTGTCTGCACCTCTTGCTTTTGTTCCTTGGGATACACTTGTTTGGTGTTGTGAGTTTCCTACAGTTTGCTTACTCTGTTTAACTTTGTCGTATTATTACGCAGCTTGCTTTTGGTGTTTGCTTCAGTTGAAACGTATCCATCAAAATAATGATGCTTGTGATGCAGGAAAATATGGGCTCCGGCACAGTGATTATTTTTGTTAAATTTCCCATATCACATCATGACCCCTGTTCTCTTCTTGCTGCACCTTCCTAGTGCGTTTGTATTCAGTCCTGCTCCGCTCCCTCAGTGGGCTGTCGTGAAGTTTATTCACTCTGAGAATGTAAGATTTTGATTGAGGAAGGGGCAAAAGGAGACTTAAAACAATAATATGGCTTCATGGATTCTGTCACTAAATGGCAAAATTTATAGCATCTTTGGCAGAATTAAGATGTTTATGCAGGTAATGACATGTACAGCTATGTTAGATGTAAAGTTTCGCAGATGTGTAAACCCTGTACTACACAGAATGAAACACCCCCTGTTTTGCTGGGAATTGAGAAGGCATTCACATGGATAGGCTGTAGCACAGTCATCTGGTACGGAGTTTGTCTTCTGTTCCTGAAGTGTTTGGTGGTGACTGCAGTCTGAAGGGCACTGGGCTGGGTGAACATGTGTTGGTCAGACTCCCATAGTGTCTAAAAGGTTTGGTGATCTCTTAAATCAAAGCTTAATACACAGTAATTTCAAAGCTGTATTGTTTAACGTGACTACCTAGATTGAAGAACTTGGTATGTCTTATATACAGGGTAACGAGTTAAAATACCACCACCACAGGCGAACTTACTTAAAGCTTTACAGACGGAATAGAATAATATGAATTCTCTAGCAGCAAAACAAAACCAGCATGTTACAAAACACAAAGTGAATGCCGTTTTGTAGGCAGGTACCGTGTCTCTTTGGTTTCTTTGACCTGTAATATAACTTAAGCAAATGTGGTTTGGGTTTGAATCTACAAAGCTGAAAAAACACTGGTGGTAGTGTTTGCCTAAAAACACACAAACAAAATCTGAAATTTTCTTAGAGAAAAGATGCATAGAGATGGCTCATCAGAAGCGCTAAGGCAACACTTGCTGCCCACTTTGCTTCCACCCCGGCCCCGCTGGGGAGATGTTTGTGGTGTCGCTGTCCCAGCTCCTGCGGGGCAGAGGGAGCAGGGCTGTGGCTTGGAGGTGCCGGGACGGGCGGGAGCAGCCGTGGGGCACGGGCATCGCCGCTGCTTCGCGGCGGTCACTTCCACGGCTGGGCTCCTGCTATCCCCTCGTTCACGCGCGGGCACGGCACTGGTGTTCAATAGAGTCCCAGCCCACGGGATCTGGATACCGAGAGGTACAGTTAGCTTGTTTGATGGAGAGGTGCCGAAGATCTGTTTCTTGATTATACATTCTAAATTTAAAAAAAATAAAAATCCCAAATATTTCATAGTCAAGTACAGTAAGGGAGGAGCATGGCGTTTACGTATGGCAAACTGAGTGGTTCGCAAGTTAAATGCCTGGCTTAATAAGGTGCTTTCTTTCTATCTGAAACAGCAGATAGGGGATGGCTTCGGCCATCAGGAGAACGCTGCTCTCATCTCCCTTTCTCTCCCCAGACTGGTGCCCAAGTGGCAGCCTGGGACTGCAGTCACTGCTGGAGCAAACCCCCCGTGAGCAGCTGGGCTGTAGGTACGGAGCTGTCTTCAGAGCTCTGCGTCGGGCTGGGTTCAGCTTGTATTGCATGAGTGGTAAGCTGCAGGTTGTGGCAAGTGTGGGTCTTCTGGCAGAAGGTCCAGCGTGGGCTTTGACAAGGAGACAAAATGCTCTACTTGTGGCCAGCAGTAGCTTTTTATAACTTCCCAGTTGTTGTGTGAAATACTAGTTTTGCAACAAAAATTACTAAAATCCTTCATTTTCAGATGGAGCTCACTGGTAGAAAAGGAGTTCTCCCAAGGTCTCTTAGTAAACTCTTTCAGAATTACGCTCTGAATAGTTTAGATGAGTTTAGCTGTCTCAAAGACAAGTAGTGAAGTAGCAGCATATCTTCGCTTGCAAAACTGGTCTGAAATTTCTACATGAGCGTATCTTTCTGGCGCTGCACTGTGTCAGCTCAGCTTCCCATCATGGAGCAACAATAAATACGGTAGTACTGGTTATTGAGGGGTGTCCACTAAATACTGAGAGATTAACTAATTACCTTACAATTAAATATTTTTTTTAATTACAATTTAGGAAAATGTTTCATCATTCTCATCATTTCGTTGTTTTTCTGTGATGTCGGTGGGCTTAACTGATTCAGTGGCTTGGTGGTGAAGCCATGCAATTTTTATTTTTTTAACCTGTCCGAACACCTCTACTACACTGGCCTTAGTTAAATTTCTCAGTACTTCCTTGCAGAGGAAATAAGATCTGTTTATCATCTACACAAATGCCTATATCATTATTCAAGCTACACGTCTGAGGTCAAAGATAGCATCACATTTTCAGCAATACAGCAGTGGATGATCCAATATGAATACCAGTTTTCCTAAAGTAAAAGCAAATTTTATTTTTTGTAGGACAAAAATGGGAGACGATAACAAACAAAGTTAATTAGATTATTTAAAGTTAACATCAGGGCTTTTGGTTATAGCAGAGGCAGAGTCCAAGTTCACTTTGGCTGCAGGGGTTAAGCGAGATGGAAATCTCACCTTGTCCATCTCCGTGCTGCTGCCAGACTGTCTGTCTGTTGGACCCTCATTACTTCACAGGAGACACATCTAGACTAAAACAAGGCAAAAGATTTTCTTTGTCCTATGTACATTAATGTTTCAACTAACCTGGGTGGTTCTCTGATTATTTTTCAGTACTCTTTCATTCCTTTTCCTGTTCTATGCTCCACTCAAAGTTTGGTGTTTAAGCATTGCTTTTGACCAGTTTCGTTGAATGTGTTTTAAATGTGACACCAAACTGTTAAAATTATTGCATCTTTTCCTTGAACACCTTGTCAAATAAAATCTCATTACCATGTAAATAGAAATAGTTCCTATTGCCATGCAAAATGTTACTGTACAGATTACAACTTCTTGAACCATAGCATAATGCCAAACATTACTTTTGTAGGAAATGTAACTTATTTACAAGCAAGTATGGTTTGATTGTCTAGGAGTGAGTAGGAAATGTCAGTCTGAGTCCTGAAATTGTAACAACTTAATTCATATTGGAGCAGAGCAATAAGTACATCTAATAGTATAAATTTGATGCAGTTGTTAACAGTTATGTATTGTAGTCTTTGGCGGTAATGGTTGAGGATGTAGAGGTAAAATTTTATTTTGTTCAAGACACCAAGTTTCTTACAATGGTGACATTTAGGAAAGGTTTGTTTGATGTGAGCATGCAGACTTGACGCAAGTGACTGTTCAGGTTTTGTGTATGTGATTTTCCTGTACTAAAAACATTTGTTTTGTGGGTTCTGTGTAAGTATTTGTTTAAAATTTGGGCCTTAGGATCATCAGACTCTATTCCTGTTTAAAGATCAATTACGTTTAAGAAGAACGTTTGTGTGCATTTCAGAAAAATAGTCACTTCATGCAAGTGACCTGAACCATATGCTTAGTAACTTTAAATTAGTTTGAAAAGTCAAATACTTTCTTTAATACCTAATTCAGAGTAATTTATTGGCAATGAATGGACAGTAGTTTGTTGAGGAAGTATAACCGTTTCTTTGGACAGAAGTTTGAATGATTTCCAAAATGTCAGCCACCTTTTATTTCTATTTATTCTTTTTAGGAAAAATGGTTTTGCATGCAAACAATCACCAGTTCTTCTACTGGTGTCTAGGCTGTAATGTAAATATTTTAGCTGTCTGTTTTTGACGTTCAAAACACTAGAAATGGGTAGTTCATCCAAAATAAATATGCAGTTTTGAAGCTGATTTTCAACCAGATGACTTTGAGGAGGTACTGGAAACAAGCCAGTGACTTCCCATCTTGTAGTTCCCAGAATTAATTTCATAAGTGCAAAAGGCTACCATGCAAAATTAATTCAATCCACACCAAATGTTTGCATTTGCCAGTCATGTTCCACTCTTTCTAGAAATGTTCATCCTGTATTTTCTGCAGTTATTTACTATGACTTTCCTACAGGAGAAAAAGAAAAATGAAAAGTCCCACATCTTAGAAAACGATGGCTTCCCAGGTTTGATTACGTTTGTCCTTTATTTGAAAGGGGGAAATTCCAATGTGTGATTGGTACCTGACGTTGTTATGAGAGGAGAGCTGTGCCACTTGCTTGCTCTGCTGACTTTTCTTTTCCAACTACTCGTCCAAGAAACCAGTGCTTTGCGTTGTTGCGAGTTTTCTTAGAAACAGACTGTTCTTTTCCAAAGCATCTCCCCTGTGTTCTGTTCTAACTCATTCGTTAGGGGGATATTTTTATCTAGCTACAGTATACCTCGTGGCTGCTTTTTAAAAACAGATTTCAGGTAAGCAGAATATCCTCACATGTAGAAGGTCAGTTTTATATATATCAAGGACAGTACCTGATTAAATGAACAAAAATCTGCCAGAAAAGAGGAATTTAAGATACTCTGTTAAACTCAATTAAAAAAATGCTTTAAGTCTTTTGTCTCGCTATGCTAAATGAAGATTGTGTTCTTCTGCAAGTGACTACTGTTTCTATAAAACCAAATGTTATTTTGAACAATTTTCAGAATATTGTCAACATCTTCAATTGTGAGCCTGGGTTTGAGGTGTATAATACAACTTCATTCCCGATAAGAGTTCTCTGCTAAGCTGTATTACAATAATAGATTTTATTGGGAAAGAAATGGCTAAATAGATGAGCTTTCTTCAGCTGTAAATACATGATATAAGAAAAAGCTCTTTGCATTTTTGGAGAATCCTCTTTGTAACAAAGTCACAGTTTGAAGTTCTGGATTTGATAACTGTAGATATTAATATGGGTTAGAGAGGCAGAAATCGCTGTGAGAGTCTTGTCTTCTTGAATCCCCAGTGCAAGAGTATTTTTCTGGGAAGCAAAATTGCCTTTTTCATGAAAGAGTCAGAGTGTCACCAACTATGGATGAGTGCTATCAGTTGTCTCATGAGACTGTTTCATGGAATTTTTATTCTTGCCTCCAAACTGTGGCACAGTTCCCTCTTCACCTCTCAAATTGAATCAAATAAGAAGCTTTCTGTCTTAACATTTCAAAATCCTCCAGTACTTCCAGTCCCTCTTTGTCAGACGCACTTGGGTATTTTTCTCCTTTTTATTGACTAAAAATAACTAGAGGCATTATCCTTTAGTATGAGGCATGTTGACTAAGTATTCCACGTGAATTTCTGCTGTCCTTGGCTGAGGAACCACCAAGGAGACGTCTGCCCTCCAGAATGCGTTATTGTAGCACAGCCCTCAGTAGTTTTCCGCAGTATTCAGTTGAAACTAAACGGCCACCTGTTTGAGTTTTATTTTTTTACATAAACTCTTAGTCCTGGAATTTTCTGTAAAGTATCTGAAAGCATAACCCCATCTATACATCTAATGTCTGAATTTACTTTCACTTACTTCCATAGTTGCATGGTTAATGGTAACTTCACTTGTGCAAACTGTTCGCGTGGTCTGCAATTTGCAGTTGAGCTTCTTTTATTTCTGCCATTTGAGACATCAGCATAGTATGCAATTCAGTAGAGATTTATTTTCTCCAACGAATGAGGTGTTTTTAGATAAATAACTGAAACTACAGAAGTATCTGATACCAGACAAAAAGTTTGTTTTCTAAGTCAAATGGCCACATTCTTCAGCATGCAGCTGGGTCCCCATAGCTTTATGTTGTCGAATCTTTTCTCTTAGTGAGGCATTGAGTTAAAGCTTTACCTTCCCAAGGGAGCAAAACTCTCTTACCCTTTAGATCTTTAAGTTACATCTGTTGACCACTAATAACCCTTAAGTCTCTTTGGCCAGAACAGTTTTAGTTTAGCAAAGATTATTCAAATCTATAAACAAGATTTATTTCATATAAATTCCAGCAATATTAATGACTTCCTGTAATTAAACTTTGATATTTATTTTGGGTAAAATGAGTGTGCTAGTAATAATAAGAAGACACAAAAGGCTCCTAGTCTCCCCCACAGGCAGAAACTCCCCTTCAAGCTGTCAGAAAATATTTCCTCCTGAAGTGTGTACTTAACTCTGACCTCTGGACTGGAAGAACCAATGCAATGAAGGTAAAAGGAGAGAATTTCCAAGTTCAGGGTTTATCAAAGAATGGGTTATGGATCTCTCTTCAGTGAAAGCCATGCTGCTTTCGTGTCGTGCATATGACTATGTCCCAGCTGTGCTGGCTAGTGGTGACATCTGAAGAGGTAGCTGCAGTTGTTCAGAGGCGTTGGCTGCTGATGCAAATCATAGTTCCTAATATCACAAGTCTGTAGAAATATATGCAGCTTTCCTTGCAAACAGCTTCATAAAAATTCCGATCTATGTCCCATAATCACTTGGGCTGATCAGAAATAATAGAAATGTCTGATTAGCATTGTTGGACAAAAGATACCATCCTAGGCTTCCCCTGCTCCTCAAACAGATAAACATTAGAAGATAACATGATGTTGGAATCTGATGGCAGGAAAGAAAGACTATAAACTGTTTTTCTGATATTCTTTCGTTGGATGAGGGTGGTTTGTTCAGCTCCAGCAGGAAACCTAGCTTTCAAGAATGGGAAATAGTGTTTTCTTTCCAATTTTGCTATGGCCATGTACAGATACAGAACTGGAAAGCTCTGTATCCTGTGCTGCTGTAAGCCCACATCATAAATAGAGCAGAATATCAGACATAAAAAGCAACAAACCAAGTATTTTTAATAGCTGGAAGTATCTATATTTACAGTTGAATATAGACAGCTGAATCCGAAGTAAATTTTTATAATTATGCACCTCTGAAAAGTAAAATCTAAGTGTAAAACCTGGCATACTCTTAACTATAATAGTGTGAAAAACACTGTTCTGAGGAGACAAAAATATGTATTGGTGCATTTTGGACAATTCCCATATGACCTGCACAGGCAACATGAGAAGTGGCAGCATAACTGTAAACAGAGAGGCCAAGGACCCTGTGCCTCTGCTTCACAAGCTGCTCCAAACACCAGTGTTGTTATTCACAGAAAAAATTACTGTTAAAAAAACACTTTGTAAAGTTGTAATAAATCCAACAGACTGAGCGTCTCTTCCTTGGTATGTTAGATGGAGGCTGTATATTAAATAAAATCTCCAGTATGCCTTGGTTTGCTTTATTTTGAGAGAGTCTGAGATTTAAATCCCACAGTTCCTTTGTGAATACATGTGGTTTTTTCACAGTATGAAGGATTTGTGCTTCTCACTGGCTATCAAATAGTTTTATCCATTTTTGGTTTTGGGGGCCAGGAGGGGAGGTTTGAAGACTTAAAGTACATCAGCACCTTTCAGTGTTGATAAAGCAATTGCTTTGTTTTCCAGGTGTATTCATTTTATCAGTAGTATGTGTATTCCAGTGTCAAATAAGAAATTCTGTGTCTTGAAGGAAGAAAGATTTCCTTTGTCTCCATAGGAAAGGTACCAAAATGTGGGATTTGAACCTCAGGACAGTTACATGGATTCAGTGTCACTGAATGACATCGAATAATACAATCCTAAAGCTTCTAACTGCCGTAAAAGTTGGAAATACAGTGTTAAATTTTTCTGTGGCTATCAGTTTTAAGGAGAAAATTCATGTCTTTTTAGGCTTTGTAAAATAGATGAACCTGTAGGTCAGGTTTATCATAGAGATTCAGATATTAGTGCAGCTTGCCCAAATCAGTCAGTCTGGTTGAACTATTTGTAGAGGTCTGATGTTTAGCAGATCCTCAAAATCCATCCATCCTTGGAGGGTAAAAATGGTACAACGGATAGGAGGATACAAAAAGGCCTAAAATTTACAAATCCTTTGTTTTTGTAAGGAGGATTTGTTCAAGAGGGGCTCTCACTACAACTAAAGAGTTCTGCCTTCAGCATTTAAAAGCTGTCTGTTCCCTACCCAGGAGCCCTAAAGGGGCACAGAAAACTTACCAGGTGCAGCAAAGACTAAGTTGAAAATATTTCAGAAATCTCTTGTCTCTATTCCTCAGGCCTAAGGTTGTCCCAGAAAAGCCGCCTGTATAGACCATCTGTGTTCTTACTGTATATACCTCATGTGTCTGTTTTTACAATTTTTTATAAAAGTATTTTGAATGTACAATAATTGGGAAGAAACAACATGTAAGAAACTTTTCCCAAAGTAAACTCCTTTTAATGTGGGTTGAGGGTTGCTACTTCCTGATTTCTGGGCTTGAAATAAGCTTATCTTCACATGGCAATTCTCAAAGATTCATTACAGAAAATTATTTTTACTTCCTTTGCCCTAATCCCACTAACATAAAAGAAGGGTTACTATATGCTTAGAATATTCATAGAGCAGTAATAAATTTCTACCTGCATTGAACATGGGAATTTAAAGAAACAAATCACTCCTTTCCTTCCTACATTATTTAATAGGAGAGGATTTGTAGTATTAGGGGTTTGGTTTTTTATTTAAACTTGTGTGAGGCAAAAGGAGAGTTCCACCTTTAAATGTTAGAGCAGTGAAGTGGAGTTATTTAGATTATGGTGGGTATGTAAGAGCTTCAAATATAAGAAATATCATAGTAGTGTTCAGATTAATTACTCAATCTGGTATTTCCAGTAACTAAGGTTAATCTCTTCTATCACACTATATGTATAAAGCCACGTATCATAGGTGAAGATAGACTGGTGGTTGAGTATTACCGAAGACTGATAATGGTAGTGCAGTTGGTGAGCTCAAATACCTCCTGGAAACTTCTAATTTCCTTGTAAAAGTGTAGTGGCTGTAATATTGAATGTGCTTCTAAAATCTTGCTCTGAAGTAGGGAAACTAGCAGTTACGGAAATGTGACGGCCCCTTTGGAAACTGGCCATCCTGCCTGCTGAAGGCTGGCGGCTTGGCGGGTACCAGGAGCTGTCGAGGTTTTGTAAACCTTATTCATTTTGAATACACGTTCTGATTGCCTCCAGTGAAATATCGGAGAGTTTGCACACCAGCACTTTTAATTCTCCTCTTGCTGACTGTTGATTAAGAGTTTTGATATAAATCTTGTTTTCTTCATTTTAAAAATGCATAAGACTTCAAATCAGGGTAAAAAGTCCCCCTGGGACGGGGTACTCCAGCAGTGGGACAGAGGAAAGCATCGGGGGATATGGAGGCATTAACTCCACAGGCCCCTGTGCAGGGACAAATACAGCAAAAGAGAGTTGTAACAAGCTGACATCTTTGTGACATGGAAGGGGGAACGGAGAAGCTCTTAGATTTTCACTCTGATATAGTGGTACTGCGTCATGACACAAAGCTGTAAGATAAAATAAGCATGAGTGGCTGTGGAAGCGAGGGACCACGATCCTGAGGAAGAAGCAGGAAAATCTGCAAAATGAAAGCAGTGCCCTTCAAGAAAAGAGGCTTTAATATGCTCAGAGGGTTTAAGGAAAAACTGTTAAGATCCATCACCCTAATCAAAGAGGAGGGGAAGTTTCAGAGTAGGGAACAAGAGGTTCGGTGAGACCTGCATGGCTGCATCACGAGCCGGACATTCAGAAACCTTCAACTGAAGAAGGAAATGAGAACAAGGGCAGCTCGCTTCAGCAAAAGAGTACAAAAGGAATAGTACCGACATACAAGGACAAAATAAGGAAGTAAGGCACAAAATAACATGGAACTAGCAAGAGATGTTCAGAAATTGATTGGTAAGTACATTAGTAATAAGAGGAAGACCAAGTAAAGTGTTTGGTCTGCTACTTGAGGGAAGCAGGGAGCTATTAGCAAATGAAACTGAAGTGTTCAATGACTTTTTGCATTTGTTTTCAATTAAAAAAAAATCAAAAGTGAGCAGATGGTTAGCACAATTAATACCAGCAGAAAAGGGATAAGATCTCAGCCTAGGAGATCTAGAGTCCTGCATGTTTTAAAAGGCCTGATGATTTTAATCTGAGGATACTTAAGGGACTGGCTAAAGCACTTGTAGTCACACTAGCAGAGAGTTTTGAAAATTCATGGAGGCTGGGCCAGCTCTCAGATCAAAAGGGAGAAGCACATAGCCTTTACCTTTAGCAGAGAAGCTTGGGTATAGGATAAAATTAATCTGGGAGATGATAGGAGTTCATTTTCCTTTGTTCTAAATTCATGTGAGCACTGGGATAGAGACAAGGAAGGGTGCAGTAACCTTCATGGGTCTGGCAAATTCTGGTTATATCAATTTACTTTTTGTGTATCAGGCTGTTTGCAGTAAGTGAGAAGATGTTTTGATTTTTTAGTAAGACTTTAGACATCCTCAAATGGCATTCTTGCCACCACCTAGGAAATGTCTTGAGGTAGCACAGCTGCTAAATCTGCAGGTGGCATCAAGCTGGGAAGGAATGCAGGTGTAATACAAGATAGAGTTGGTGTTTAAAATAGTTCTCGCACATTGACAAAACGATCTTAAATAAAGGTGAGGTAGTTGAAAATTGTCAAATAACAATCAGGGATTTATCAGGACTAGTCAGTGCCAAGTACAGGAAACTCACCGGTAGCCTGTCAGTGGGAAGGGGCATGCAGATGGTCAGTGTAGGTTCTCATGTGGGCATATGAAAAGGTTAAATGTGAGTCAGTGAAGTCTTGCTGGCCTTAGAATTAGGTGCTCTATTCTGAGACGTATGCAGAGAAATACGCTCAAATGAATAAAATTGATCAGTAGCGGTTTCTGTTAAAGCCATGATGAGGACTAGAATCTGTCGTGTGTAAATAGGAAAAAATTACCTGTTGGGACATCTGTGCTGAAGAGGACAGTGAGAAAGATTTAAATTTCAGCCAGAGACTTCCTGGCTGGGTATCACAAAACCTTTGCTGAAATTCTGAAGCAAATTGTCCAAAAAGATTTTAAAGCCAAGGGAGGGTTATGGGAAAAAGCTGAACACATCTGTCAGGAAAGAAGTAAGTGCATTTGATTCTGCACTGGGATGACTGCTTTGGCAGAAGACTTTCTAGAGCCATTTTTCCAAGAGCCTTATTCTTCTGTAATTCTGTGTTTGCTGTATTTACTTAATTGGTTGGATTAGTGTCTTCTAGGGGTTAGTAGTTGGAATTGCTTTGATTTGCGTTTTTTCAAGATAACATTTGTTTGCACCAAAATGACTAGGATGCAATTATAATTTCCTAGTTGTTAACCTCACTGCAAGGAAGCCAAAAAGTTTTAAGTAATATTTAAAATAAAAAATTTAAAAAAAGGCGACAAGGCGACACTGTGAGAAATTCTTTTATTAGATTATAATGCTAGCAATTACTTACCACATACAAATTAGGAAACGTAACTTGGAGTGTAGGTAACACGATGTTGAAGTATTTGGTGTTTAAGATCATACAGAGCTCTACTTAAAATTAGAAATGTATATTTTATGTTGATTACCGTGTACATCACTGTATAACTAGTTTACTTTCTGGAGTTACTGTGCACACATACTAGTAGTATATAATGCTATCATAAAGTCAAGTGCATAAAAAATGTGTTCTATGTAAAATTATGGAGCCTATCATAAATAAATGTGGTGCCTTTCTTTATCATCAGTATTAAACGCCGTATGATTTCCTTACTGTCACAGGAAACATTTGACATTTAAAGCTTTTAACAGTCTTACAAGTGTATTAGGTTCGTCTGAAGTTGGTCATCCAGCCCCATAATACTTCTTATTTACTGTTGCAGTGGGGTTCCACACACGCAAAGTCTTGAGTTGGCTCAACATTTTAAGAGAGATATTGCAATTAATACTGCTAGCTCTCAATTAAGAAAAGGTTTAATTAAAATTCTAAATGCAAAATTAAGAATTTTATTGGGAAAGTATTAGAAATAACTAGCAAGTAAAGGTAACCAATTTTAATTGCGATGAGGAGTAGTGGAGAGTCTTTATATACATGCATGATCTAATATATTGGTCAGCATCATGGCATTTGGGAAGCCACGAAAAAATATTCTGCGAAGAATGATAAACAGCTCGTCTGTTAC
>VXAL01005842.1:820082-847582 GCA_013399475.1 Chauna torquata
TGGAGACTGTATTTTATGCAGGAAGATGTTAAACTAACCTCAGGAGGCAGATTTTTTTAAAGAAACTTTTGCAATCAGTGTACGGCATCTTTTCTGTGTGCTGTCCTTGCAAATGCAGTATTTTAATAGCTTCCAACCAGAAACCCGAGAAGAATTTTTAAGCCATACTTAGTCTAAATATATCAAATTATCTTTCTTTTAGATGTCACTTCAATTATAATGTGAAGTAATATCATTAAAGGAAACTTACTCTACTATTTATAGGGCTTGATCTTTCATTTTTTTTAATGTCAAAATTATTTATTTGGCCTGTTCTGCTCCAGATGTGACTGTTGAGGGCACGTTAATTTATATTCAGTTTCCGTGGGCCCCTGTCCCCATCTGTACATCATTTCTGAATTTCTTTTCCTCCCTGGGGAGTTCACCTATTCATATCGGAGGTTTCATTTGCTGTGTAAACAGAATAAACAGACAATGCAAAAATCCCTACAATACTGTAAAATAATTCTTTTCAACAACATAGTGGATCATGTTTAAAAAAACATTGAGGAGGCGATACATGTGAGGCAACAATTTCTCTGTTTATTGCACTCCTGAGGAAAGACTCATCTTACTACAGCGCGTTTTCCCAGGATTTGATAAGTTCATTTTTATTAAAAATGTATCTAAAATTGCATTTTAAGATAATCCTAAAATATGTTCCATTTGTTGTGCTTGGTATCGCGCGGGCGCGGCGTGCTCATGCAGAGCACGGCGCTCGCGCACCCGTGGCGCAGGGACGTGGAAATAGGCTTGGTTAGTTTAGCCGTCTTTGGGCGAAAAGGAAAAAATTAAAGAAGGGTGATTTTTTTTGACATTTTGCAAATAAAGAGGGATGTGGGTTATTTATGCTAGAATGTTGCTGCAAAGTCCTTATCTACATGTGGCACTAAACAAGGATTTGTTGTGGGATTTGAGAGGGCTGTGTAGTGCTTCAGTGTTAAGCACCCAAAACTCTGGGGGACTGGCACTAATTTCCTCTCTCTCGTAAAACAACATAGTATTCATAACAACTCAAGAGGCTTGACATAAGTAATGATGGCATATGCAGGCGAAGATTACCACCCCAACAGTGTAATCAAGGTGCTAGGTACTAATGCAAGTTAAATTGAGACAATAATGCTGAAACTTGCATTGTGGGATTAGGAGAGTACTTGAAATGCTGACATCGGCATCTCCGGAAAGAGCGCCTGTCTTGCTTTCAATTCCTGTTTATACTTAATGACCTCAAAATTTGTATGTCGTTAACACCATGTACTGAAGTGGGAGAGAACAAGGTTTGGGAGGGAGAAGATTCCCTGCCTTAGTTGACTTTTGTCTCTTCTGGTAATTGGTGGCTTTTTCTGCCATATTAGAGCGCGGCGCGTGCCGGAGCAGAGCCCCCGAGGTCTGCATAAAGACGCTGCCGGCGCGGCAGCCGCACGCCCCGGCACCCGGCAATCATTTACATGCTCCGAATGGAAAGTCATTTGTGCCTGCACGACTGTTATTGCTGGAGCGAATTTAAATACTAGGCCTATGGAAATGCGAAATAAAGTCATATTAAAATTTGATGCTCAGATCAATATTGTGGCACCCAGGTAATTAAAGTGGGTTTGTTTATTTGGCTCCTTATAAATAAAAAGGGCTTAATACAGACTAATTACACCGAGCCTTTCGTATACTGTAGGATAATAATGGCGGCAATTTAAAGTGATATTAAATGAGAATTAATAAAGGAATATTGAGTCACTTTGACTGTATTAAGCTGTGTGAAATGATTTCTTATCTCAATTTAACTTTCTGTCCACAGTTTAATGATTGATAAGCTTTGCATTTTTATGGAGATAATCTAAAACAATATTTGATTGCTACGTTGAATTAATAACAACAAGGCCTTTCTTCTTGTTTATCAGCGCATCAGAAGAGACGCTTCCTTTCACTTTAGCAGTCAGAGTTTGTAGGATACTTTAGTTGGTATTCTACTTAGTTACGTACGGTTTTAAACAATATTTTGATGTTTTATTTGTTTTAGTAAGCGTATATGTTCTCTGGGCAGTTTCTACCTATGTGTAACACATGAAGTTAGTAACTTACTCAAACAGACCTAACGAAGGTTTAAAAAAAGTAGAAGCATGTCATCTTCAAGGGAAAGTTGAAACCACATTTAAATCCGGGAGTGAAGGTTGTAATTAATTCTGTTCCTTTAAAATGACCCCTGGAGAATCACATGATAAAAGGAAGCATTGTTTTCAATATTCCAAATTTAAGATGAAGTGACCTGAATTTACTTTCCAAAAACTATTGTTTCTGCTACTGGTGTGTGAAGCGATGTGTGTTGGAGTAAAATTCCTTCAGTGGGATAGAGAATTTATTGGAAGCGCTTTTAATCTCTGAAGTGGTTAAAAGGAAAAGCAGTGAGCCTATGAAGTGCAAGTCTGGTTTACCTACGCAATTAATGTATTTAAATAAGCTTAAATTTTTCTCCTTCATCACAGCTACTCGTGCGCCATTGTGGAGATCGAGCGTGTGGTTGCTTTGCGTCCTGTCACACCCACGTTAGCGTTTCTGCCCTTTTACTCGGGTTCAAAGCTCTGCAGAAGGTCAAGACCTCACGCTGAACACTTTTTTTATATATAACAAATTGCTGGTATTGTTCATTAATTTCTGTCTTTGAAATGCCATGTCAAGCGTCCCAAGGAATTCACAGTGCCAGTGTCCCTTGGACAGCTTCTCACCATGGTCCAGTGCGAGTTTCTGATGAAATTACAGGTGCAGGGAAATGCAGAATTAGAAATATATCTGATGTTGCAATACTTGTGAAGCTATAGCTTTGTTGATGACAGGACAATTCCGTTTTTGACAGTTTAATTTACTGTTGCCAGTGGACAAGAGCAAAAGGAGAATGTGGGGTTAGCCACCTGCCCCCTCGCACTGTGTTTCACATGCTAGGTTGCAAAATCATGACTCCTTCAACCTGTCGTGCTCAAATGAGAAGGTTTTCAGCTGGGAAAATGGAATACATCAGTGCAGGTAATATTGCCTGACCTCATAAAACAAAAGGAAAAATTGCAGATTCTGACAGCCATTATGAATCTTGTATCAGCATCCAAACGGCTCTGAGCTGAGGTACAGTACATGTTTATAATAGGAAAAAAAACAGGGTTGCCACATTGACTTGCAATATGGAGCAAAAAATGACTTGTCAGTAATTCGTTCTGGGATGTTAAAGAGGCTGTTGAATTTACTAGTATATACACAGCGAATGTTTAGCCTGGAGCACAGTGTGGGAATGGTGCATTCGCAAAGGTGGTCTGCTGAAGTTGGTCATGGGCTTAGGCGGTGGTAGGAGGTAGAAGGGGGGAACTGCAGCAGGATTAGAGGGCTGTGTATTTTATGCAAGCTTTGTTGTTTCACTGAGCCTTTTCAATCGTGCACACCATAAAAATGCACATTCTCTTGCTCTTAAACCAGATAATTTTGGTTTTGAAAGTCTTTTGACTAGTGTTTTCTTGAAACCTTAGGTGTTACGGCATCTGATTATACAACCAATTACAATTTTATTTCTATTTAAAGTAGTTTTATTGAGTACAGTTGTTTTCTCCAATTTCATATTAAGTATTCCTTAGCTCTTAATTTCTTGACTGCTCATGTTTTCCTTTATTTGATATTGCACATTCATACATCACATTCCTCTTTGGGTTTCCTTCTTGTTTTTTTTTTTTTTTCAGAAAGTTCTGAAACAGCATTGTCGGAGTGCTTTAGTAAGACAAGTAAATTGGGGATGGAGTCAGTCACCAGACACATATATTTACATATCTGAAATGCATAGAGTTTCTTGTAGGCTTTCAATGTAGGGCTGTATTTGATAACAAAGAGCCTGTGCAGTAGTTCTTGAGAAAGTGTGTTAATCAGATTAGTTTAATATGCTTTCAGTAATACAGTAATTATTTTTATATTTGAAATTCCTCTTTTCTCTAGGCCTTTTTCAGACTTGCTACGTTAAAGACTTCTCGTCACTGTTTGGAAGAGGCAAAGGCCATTACACCACTTGTCTGGTAGCAGTTTTCCAGTCGTCCTCAGGTGCTTCTTCCTCTGCTCAGGGAGGAAGACCATTCCCTTCCACATTTTTCAGTGCTATGAAGAAACACTTTGAATCCACTCAATTTCAGCTGATGAAAAGACAAACTTGCTTACAAACAAGCTCTCATCTTCCACAAGCTGCTCTTCCAGGTTTCCACATTTGAGGTGGCAGAGGGAGTAGTTTTAGCGCATGCTGTGGCTGCACAGACCGTGCTTTTCCGTGCTGGTCTGTGCAGTAGCTTCATCTCGGACAGGATGACGGGGAGCATTGCTAAGACTTTCTTGGTCTCTGTGGGGAATAAAAGCTCTTTTTGCCTTGGCTAATTGGGCTGGCGTATGTGTGGGCAGGTTATCCTCTCACGCAGACCGCCGTGGTGATATTTACCCATCTCCCCCTCCTCAAATGAAGCCTAATGCACAACACCGTGTTCTTGGCTGCTTTCTGTTTGCTGGAACTTGAGTACACTTGAATTAAATTGCAGCTCATGAATAAGATGGGAGCATCGGGATGTTGAAGGGAAATGAAGCCGGCAGATCAGGCGTGCCAGTGGCACGCAGCAGCCACCAGGAGCTGGGCACCTCCGCGTCCTCCTCCTTAACCTAGGGAGAGGGCAGAGAGAGGGGATAGGGAGAGCTGGGGGGGGGGGAATTGGAAAAGGTGAATATGGGAACTGAGCCGAGGAAACGAGTCTTTTTTCTTGTTTTGCTTCTTAACTGAAGATTAAAACCTTAAATGTCTAAAATGATAGCTTTTTTCATTCATGAGAATACTTAATGCAAACAAGGTAAAATCTAAGAACTTACGTATCTGTAGTAATATATTCAAGTGATCTGAAGAACTTTCCATATGAAAGCGGCCACTACAAATAAAAATCTGAAAAAGCAAATAGGGTGTATTGGTATAGATACAAGGTGCTGAGATTGTGAGACATCTGGTAGATTAGATGAAAATGTTATCCAACAAAACTGAACACAGTCCAAAAAGAATACAAAACAAGCTTTCATGATTAAATACTAATTTTTAGCCATCTATGTATTAAAAATATCACTCTGTAGTCTAACATTGTGGGTACAGCTAGCTCTAAGACTGCTGCCACCAACAGCAAAAGTGAATTTTCTGTACCTGCTAAGCCGTGTTAACTCTGGATTCCCTCATTAGTATAAGCTGATGTTGCTTTTGAGGTAATTAAAAAACAAAAATGATGGCATTAATAAAAGGAATGAGATCAGAAGGACAGTGTTGTTAACACATGCCTGGATTCATCTGCTTCTCAGGGCATTCATTCACCACTTGTTTTTTGTGTGCATGCCGAGGGTCCAAACAGCGTTCAAGGTCTCAGAGAGCTCTGTGGTCATCTTTGGGATGAGGTGGGTGACCATTCCGTGATCACCTGCGCCTGTCGGGGACAGGGGGGGCGAGGAGGAAGAGGGTGCTGTCCCCACAGGGCAGCGGAGCATGCAACTGCAGCTTTTCTAGTGACATTGTGGAAAAGCTCTGGAGTCATCCATTCAAAATAGGCATAAGTCTACTAACTCTAACAAGCTTATGGCACCTTTTATATTTGCAGCTACTGATGAATTGCTTTTCCATAAATTATCATCTAATGTCTTCTGCTATCAGAATGAGGAAGTTTCTCGACTGAAAATATTGATAAAGATTTTGAGCTGCTTTAGGAAGATGTTACTTTTTCCAAACATTCATTTCAAGGTTTTATTTCTTACAGCTTATTTTTAGAAAACTACTCTCAAAATTCATTTTTTTTCAGAGACTGAAAAATCACGTCTTGTTAATACAGATTAAGATGAAAGAAATGGAGGACATCCTTTTCGCCTTTAATCACTTCACGTTGCGCATTTCGAATTATCTGGTGGCTGCGTCTTTTCTTTTTAATGGCTGCAGTGGTTTGCAAAGGCCACTTTAAGTTTCTCGGCTTTTTACTTCCTTTTGTGAGAGATTGTCAGCGCCTGAGCCCTGGCCGTGACATGCACAGATCGGCTGGTTTTTCTCCTTCAGATCAGCGGCTCTGGACAGCTTCTGTTTCTCTGGCAGCCGCTTCAACCTGCTCTGTCTTGTCATCTTAGAGTTCAATATCTGCTGCTCTGAAGGAAAAAAAATGGGATGGGTTGGACCATTGTATTTGGTCTTTTGACCCTCCATGTTGCCCATGAGCAGTGAAGGATAACTTTTGACAAGCCATGTCAGATGTGACAGGCAATCTAGTTGGGTTGAGTGGAAATGTGCTGTACAAGTTTGAAGCCTTAGTTGGGGGCATTTTTCTGGTGTTCAGTGCATTTAAATTGACACCAGACCTCAGTGTTGTTCGTTTCCGAGCCCGCACTGTGTGTGTGCATTTCCAAAGCGTTCGGATTTAAGAGCTCAAATGTAAGCATTTCACATGCGTTTTGCATATCATTCCACCAGTCCAACACAATATATACCTTTCTGTGTTTCTGGCTTTCCATCCCTCAGGAACACACGTTGAATTTAGTTTTCATCATACAGTTATGAGTTTATTTGATTTTTATTTTCTTGTAGGAAGTTATGTTTTACTGTTCCGTTTATTTCTGTGGATCCGTAGGTCATCTCACTGTGATGTGATAGACGATTCCAAGTGCACAGTTCCGCTCAAAGTTGTTGAATATTACGAATTATTCAAAAGGCATCAAAGGAACCTTGTTAACCTTGAAACTGCTTTTATTTCTGAATTAATTATTCAGAAATGTTGATAGTAGAACTTTTGTAGGAAGCACATTTTCTGCAGTGTTACATAGGCTTCAGTCAAGATCTTTTCTTATTATATTCCTTCATTAATGGATTGTGATATGTAGTTCCACTTTTATTTAAATTAATTCTCATTATGGATGTGAAAAGCTAACAGATAACGTACTCCCTGGTAGTCTATTGAAACCCAAAGTCTATCAGAGCTGGTGATCAGGCTTTCTCTGAATTTCCACTTTACTTTACCTTCTGCAAGTGCCCTGAGCAGGAATCTCTTGCGTGCTAACTGCTTTACTGGCAGAGCTCTGCAGCTCTCCTCCTACCTCCCGCTCAGATCAATACAACGTACTGATGGGCAGCAGCAATAAATTACAAGAAATTACCTTTCAGATGCCCCATTCCACTCCAGCCTGTCCTCCTAAGCAATACCTTCGTTCCTTCGTTTTTCTCTCTGCTGTCTTGGTTCTTGCCTTTTTTTTTTTTTTTTTTTTTTTCCCTCCCCTTTCCTGGTATCACACAAAAATGTTGGCTTGTGGGTCTGTGGATTTCCAGCTGGTTTGTCCCAGCTAGATGACCTGTTTGACAATCCTTTGCTTTACACCCTGCTTCTTGGAAGTAAAATGCATATTTTGTTCTCCTATCACTGCCAAACCACACTCTTCATTATCTTCTTGCCCTTTTTAGCTCCCTGATTAGTACGTGGATTGTCCGAAGTTGAAAATGATACAACTTATTGAAATGAATCTTTGGCCCTTTTTTTCTGACCTGTGTTAAATCTCAACCACAGAAAATGCTGGTTTTGAGCAGCTGCAAGTATGGCAATCAGGTCTTTTTCAGCATGTGTTCTTAAGCTGGTTTTGAAAGTCGATCCATAATTGTACTTGGAGAAAGAACTTAATACCATTTAACTTTATGTGACTTGCTGAACTGCAGTAACTCTTGGTTTCTCTTTCTATTTTCGTAAAGACTTGACCCACAAGCTTCTGGAAGAAGAAGGTTCAAGACCACATTGGTTCTGGTTTTCAGTGCCTTTTTGGAATGCCATAGTAAAAACACATAATTTGGAAATAACAGTTCAGTTTATCTTTATAGACATTTTTACCAAAAATGTTACTTGTGTGGAGTGACTGCAACTGGGGCATCTCTTTAATCATTGAATTCCTTGCCAGCCTTCTCCCTAGCATTTTAATTCCCTTAAATCACAATTAATTAAATAATCAGTCATTCCTAAGAATAAAGGTTCCTTCTTGCCGTGAGCAAATAACAATTCCTCACTTTTCAAAGCTTCTTCGCCTGCCTGCCCAACGAAGCAGAGGAAGATGCTGTCATCTTTCCTCCACTGTTCTCTACTTTCCTGATATTTCCAGAGGTATTTAGGAAAATAATCTCCACATCTTTCTTTTTTTTTTTTTCAATTTCATCTTCCGAATCCTTTAATAGACATGTAATATGAAGTATTTTAAAGAATGCATGTTACTGATGAATGAGTGATTCTTTCATGGATATTGCTTCAGGTGTGGAGCAGTTATTCCTTCTTTCTTTGCTGCCAATCTCTTTCAGCCATTGATCTTTGACAAGTTTTGTAGGTCCTGGCTTGTGGAGAACTTTAACTGCTTTCAGACCCCTTTATGTATCTCAAGGATCATTTAATTGCCTGTTTAAAAAGATAGCTGTTTTCATATAAGACCCCGAAAGCTTAGCATTTACCTGTGGGGGAAATAAGTTTCTTAGTCAGCAGAGTTAGCTGTGGTGGCCTGTATGCATGTGCAGATGTTCTGCTCGCTTGCAGTTTTCTTGATTCTCCATGAAGAAATGAGTTAAATCATTTAATGCCACAGAATATTTAATATTATACAAGAAAGAAGAATATTCTCAAAATTGCAGGTATTTTTCCTTGAATACCTTTCTAAATGATTTTTCTTGTTGTTTAGAAAACTAAACCTCTTCCATTTTAACCACAAATAAGATGAAAAATATGAGACTGATGGCTATTTAAAACTTTTCTGTTACAACAGCAGTAGAATTATTTGAAATTTCAGGTGGGATTTCACAAAATGTATTTTTTAGTGTGGATGTCTAGAAGACATCTCTATTGTCTTCCAGACTGTGATCTATAATACAGTTGGAGCATCAGGAGAACATTGGAAAGGATGGATTTTGTTTGTGAAAAGAGGAGCTCTGACATGTTCTTTATTGCAGCCATAGGACTTCATGGACAGAATATGGACTATTCAGGAAAGGTGGGTTGGGCTGTAGCATGCAACTTCACTGTAGGAACCGGTTCTATCTACCAGAAGCACAGAAACAATATTATAAAAGGTAAAGGGAAGTTTCAATTTTCTCAGGAAGAAGCCTGTTTTTTTTAAAGTGGAGGAAGACCAGTGGAGGCTCATCTTCGGGCTATATGAATTATTCAGGGAGAAACTGTGTGAGCACAAGAGCATCCCGTCTTGTAATCTGATAAATGTCTAGTGTAGCCTATACAAAAAAGTAGATTTTTTTCCTCAACCATTAATGAAACATGATCATTTCTATACAGCACAGTGCTGCTTGGTTAACTGCATTGCTTTTTTGGACCACAGGCCGTGTAGCTGTGTGCATAATGCTCTGAGCTGGCTTACTCATCCTTTTAATCAGAGTAAAGTAGTCTTTCACTTCAAATTACGGTTTCAAAAGTTAGCTGCTCTTCCTCTCAGCTTTCAATTTTCAAGTCCAAAACACAGTATTTGCTCTTGGAGCACGCATACAGCAAATGCAGATACATTAGTCCAAAGTGCTTCACTAATAGTGGCTCTTAAAGTTGCTGCTGCTCCGTAAATGCCTGTGGGCTGCCGTGTAGACGTAGCCACGTGCTCCCAAGTTCTGAAGTGCGCCGGTGCCGCTCGCCCTCTCCGCTCCCGGCCGCGCTCCGGCCGGTGAGGAGTTGCTTCGTACCTTCGCAGGGTGCCCGGCCCACGGGGAAGAGGCGCGGGGTGCTCGGAGCCGCCCCCGCCTCCCATAACCTCGCCTGCTCGTGCCTCAGCGAAACCGGCTTCTGCCTCCATCCGAGATGCCACGCGCTAGAGGGGGATTTGACTCTTCCAGGAGCCACTTCCGTGGTGACGTCCAGGAGAGCACCTTGTGGCCTCCTGGGCTGGTCACCTGGCAGGGCGAGAGCGAGCCCGTGGATGCCGGAGCCGCCTCCTCCCTGTGGCTGGTTGGTGTAACCCTTCTGCGTTACCAACCATAGTGTGAAATTCCTCTTTGTAGCTGTAGCAGTGCAGCTTTCACAAGTCTGATTTGTGCCTTCCTTTTATTCAGTTTTGGAGTGCTATATATATCCTGCTGATAAAGGCAGCTGGAATTTCTGCTAAAAGATTATTCAGGTTTATGCCTAATTCAGCAGCCAACAATACCTTCTTTTTGTCCTAATGCTAGTAATGACATGGATAATAATCTTCACTCTGTTGACTTAAGGGGAGCCATGAAGACATCAGTGATTACACAAATAGATGACTTTCTCTGGCTTTCACAGCACAGAGCAGACTTCCTGGCAGGGGAAGATTTTCTTCCGTAACGCAGTCTTAGCAGACAACCGCTGGAGCAGGTTTGTCTCCCGCCTTAGGACCACATGGGTGTGCTTTTAAGTTTTCTTACAAACAGACTTGCCATAATTGCAGAGATTTTAGTATTGTAATGTTCATTGCACAAAAGTCCATTGCTCAGCAAGCTTTCTTGTTTTATTTTGTTTATGGTGTCTAAATGGTTATTAGACAAAGCCTCCTCTTCTGTCTGTTGTCAGGGTTAAGTTTTTCTAACAGTTTAGGTGAGTTTGGCAGAGATCTCAGATTTTCTTCAGTTTTGGTGCAGCTCCCAGTTGTGTGGTAGCTGGATTTGAGTAAATCGTTTTATAATGTTAAGCATTCACGAAAAGATGGAGATTAAATAAGCCTTTTGGTTTCTTTAATTACAGGCTTCTAATAAACAGTGAAGTGCTTTGGAAGGGCACTTATTCCAGAGATGGGCATTATATCTTTGCTTCCAGTCATAGGATCTGAAACTGGTGGATGGGGACAGGGGGAGATGCTTTCCTCGGAGTCTCTCTGAAAAGAGAGCCCTTATGTCAGGAGGCACGTCAGGAGAGACCGAGTTATTCTGGTTCAGGGACTCGTGTCTGCATGCCACCTGCCCCACCTCTGGGGACAAGCCACTGAAAACCTTCGCGGTTTTGCGGCGTGCCGAGGTCCGTCTGTAAGGGAAAGGGGAGCGGTTGCATCTTTCAGGGGCAATCTTTCTGCCAGCCCAAAGGAGTCGGAGAGGTTCTTGGTGTCACCAGCACGTACCCAGGGACCTGCCCACCTTCCTTTTCATAGGGCCAGGGCTTTCAGCTGACCCCGTGCTTGTGCTGCAGGACCTCTGCGATGGGCTTCTCCAGAGGCATTGTGCTCTGACAGCAGTCTTCAGAGGAAATACAAAGAACAGGTCCACAAAATGTAAAGAAGAGCACCTCTATATGCTGATACAGTGCTTTTCAGTCATGCCAGCAGGGCAACACTTCTGGTGTTGATTTTTTTTTTTCTTTAAATATTACCAATTTGTTTATTTTTAGATGTGATTTTTTTCATAAGCCATTCACATGTGAATTAAAAACAAATTAGACTGCTGGGTCAGTTAAGTATTAAAAAAAAAAAAAAAAGACATAGAGCGAGCAGTTGGCAATAAACTTGTCCTTTTTGGCACCAGGAATAAAAACAGTAACATAACAGTACCTTTATATAGCACATAAAAATATAACTCAGGATAAGAATTCAGAGGTCACAGCAAGTGGTTAGCTAAATAGCTCTAGGGAGTTAAAATAGTTTGCGTATACAGAGATAAGGTGATATTTTATGCAGAAAGCCTATGTGTGGTTCCAAAGCGTGATGGTTTTATATACAGTAAAACAACTTTGAAAATAAGGTGCAGAAAAATTTAAAGAAAATTATTTTTGCAGATTGTAAAACATGTGTATTGAAACTTATGAGGTGACTAATTCAGCTGTATTTAAAAAATGTCCACTTTCCTTTGCTTTAATTAGTGAATTGTGTCTGTATTGTTTCCTACCAACAGCTTCCTTCATTTCTTTTGCCACACATTGCTTTTGTTGTAAGGTGTCATTATGCTTGAAAAGGCTAATGGTGTTTTTTGGCCATGGAGAACTTGTGGTAGAACATTTTGTAGGTGTAAAGTCTTCAGGGGCTGAAGTTACTCCCTCAGTATTTACATTTGGCTGCTAGACTTACAGCTCCTCAGGGTACGCTTTTACCCAGTGCTATTCAGATTGTATCTACAGCTCCAATTACTGTTAACTGGAATTGCACCTTGAATTGCTGTAGGTACTGCTGCAAATGTGCCCTCCCGAGCCCCTCCTTCCTCCCTCAGTGTTTCAGGAATGGTTATCAACGTGTTGCAGAAAACCATGCATTTTATGAGTGGTATTCTGCCATTAAGTTAAGAACCGCAGTCTTTCCCATATCTTGGTTTGCAAACCTTCTTAGCCATTGAAAGTTATTACAAATTTTCATTCCTACTAGCACTGTTAATAGAGGCACTGTTATGTTGCTGTGTATTTGGTTGGTTTTGCAGCAGGACGGTGCATAGGATTTACCCAATTTACCCTTTTCAATTTTATGTATTGGTGTTGAGTGCCAGTACAAGGAGGTATATGCCCTTTCTAAGAAGTTTACGGTGTGCCTTCTACTCGTGAATAGTTGTTACTGAAAAAAGGTTCACCAGACTGATTACGTATAGAATATATGTATATTCAATTAAGTAACCTTTTCAATTAATAGAATGTGTTAATGCTGATACACATATATTCCTTTTTGTAAGTCTCTCAAAGCTGAAGCAGCTACCAGCCCAAAGCGTTCCACAAGGGACCTGAAGTTAATTTCTGTTTCTCCTGAAACTAGAGCAGTTTGTTCTTAGCTAACTAAATCTGAATGCACTGTCAACCATCATGGATGTTGTCAGTTTGGGGGGTTTTTAGTTTTTTGTAACGTCAACTGGTCCTAGATGGTAAACCTAGTACTAACTTCTCATTTGAATTTGATGACTTGTATACAAATACACAAAGAAGTACAGGAATTAGATTCTGACAGACTATTTGCTCAAATACTTCATTCACTGAAAATGTCAGGTCAATTAGAGGCATTCATAATCTACAGTCAAGTAGATTACAGGCAAATAGTTTTGAGTATGGAAAATATATATATTTTTTGTTGGGAATTGACTTGAGATTTACTTTTTTGAAAAATTACACTAATAAAGATCATTTGGCCTTTTTGCATCTGTTAGCATGTAAGATTCCATATCATACTGTCACAAAATGGTATGAAAAGGACAAAGTCTTGCTCTACTACTTAACCACTTGCTTATAGAAATCTAAAGGAACCAGCGTTTTGAGTGTCCATGACCAGGTCTTGCAGATATACCTTAATTTTGCTCTGATAATTGTCATGAGTAATATTTACTACTTTATATAAAACTTACACTATTCTTGAATGACTTTGCAACAAATGTTTTTGAGAACTTCTAAATGCAATAAAGTTTAACGTGCTGTATGTTGTCAAGCACAACAGCTTGCACTGTTTCATTCCTTCTGAATTACTTGAGATTTACCTAGGGCTGGCACAGAAGTGTGTGTGAGTGAGTTCACTCATGTGTGAGTGAAGCCAATAAGGACAGGAGAGAGGCATGCTCACCAGGTTTGAGGCAAGTGGTGCTGTCAGGGAAACGTGGCATTTCGTGCAGGGCTGATGCTGCGAGTCAGGACTGGAGCGTGTGCCAAAGCCTTGCATGTCTTCCTGGCCAGTGTGGTAAAATTTCATAGTATTAAAAACATTCTGACATGTTTTTGAATGACCCTGTGCATTTAACATTGAAATTGATGTTGCTTGTAAATGCTTTTTAAAACAAACACTTTTAAAAACAAACCAAGGAGAGAAGCCCTAAACAAAAATGAAGGCCGTCGATTTTGCAGGAAGGTGTGCATTGCAGTAGTGGATAAAGCAGTGTTTTCTCTTTTTTCACCTTTAAAAGTGTATTTTTTTGATCTAGAAGGTTAATTTCTTTCATGAAGGAATTAAACAATTGGTTAAATTCTATGAGAACATATTTAAACATATCAAAAAGATGTAACCAGTGACGTGCTAAAGGGTACATTCCCCATAACGCACATAATAATGTGGTCATCCAGGGCATCATTCATTAGGGCATTTGATTTACATTGGCCTGCCTTAAATTTCATGTAACTTTTTATATATCCAAATTAATGCATTTGTTCTCCAGTCATAGAAAAAGCCTGCTAATTATGTCAATTATGGATTTGAACAGGTTTTGACTGTGGTCTCCCAATAAAGACTAATTTTACTGAGGTGGGATGAGGGAATAACGTGGTTTCACATGGCCTGTGCGTGTCCTCACCATCATGACATGGTCCTTGCATCACACCGGTCAGTCAGCTCCCATGTTCATGCTGGAGGCTGGTGGAGGACTTTCCAGGATGAAATGTTGCTTCAGGCTTTGGTTCCACAAGCAACCCTGTCCGACACAAAATCTGCTTTCATGGTTTCTGGCTCTTTCTCCTGAGAATCCATTTTGCAGCTCGTCCTCCCATAAAGCCAAACCACTGCAACTGAATCAGGGCTCCTTGTCCTGATTAAATCTATGGTGAAATAACTTTCACAAATCAAGTCTGACTTTGCCTCCTCTGTTCCCATACACCTTCCTCTTCCAATGCCTACCTAAAGGAAATGGGAGGACAGAGGGCAGCCAGGACTTGCATGGGCAGCATCACTGTTTGTTTGTTTGTTTTTAATGGTCTCAGCATATCTTCTCACTTAGGTTAACTCTCCAGGTAGTCGTGGTGATGATGCTATACTGGCGCAGCGTTCTGTAGAGATCTTTTAAATTAGTAGAAAAAAATTGATTGCTGTCTTTTTAATCAGTCTTCTTTGTTTGGTAAACTGCTAAGCATCCTTCTCTCCATGATAGATCAACAACATCAAACTTACTCAAGCATGATGGATTTTATATTTCATAAATACCATTTCTTACATTATTACTTGATATATATTTTATTTACACGTTGTAGAACTGAAAAAAAAAAAAAGACCTGGAAATAATTTACCATTAAGTCAGGTTATTGTTAGCTGCTGTTGTGTCCTTCCTTTTCTTAGCCCAAGAGAGAAGCATTTTGCATCCTGCTTCCAGGCTGCCAAATTTGCTTTCTTGCGAGACATCTTAGCTTTCGTCACCAAAATCTTGCCCAATTCTTCACCCATTTGTTTCCAGCAAGACTGAATTCTCGTGCATGGGATGGGAATAAAATGCGTAAATGTGTCAGTGTAAGGCTGTATCGAAATATCTTGCTTGGAATTTTTTTCTTCAAAAGAGTAGGTGCTCTCCCAGTCAGGCATACATTTAAGTCAAATTTTTAAGCAAGCTCGTGTGCTGGTGGTATGGGGCTGTTAAGTCTTCACCCAGCACTTAGCACTTGACACCTCATATTGAATATAAGAATAAACCTGTGAAACCAGGGTTCTTACAAAAGGCTTCCTCAAACCGCATGATCTCATCCGGAAGAGGCCTCTAAAAATAAACACCCTTCATGTTAGCCTTTTTTACAATGCTTCATGCTTTAGCTCTTGTATAAATATCTGCCACATTTCCACCAGGAGTTATTGCTGTTATATATTTTACAGACACTTTACTGTCATCTAAGTGGTTTATTTTATTCCCACAGCTAGGAGAAAACTACAAAAGGAATTTTGTAATCTGAATGTGATTGTGGGCAGAGAGTAATGTTTTGAAAAGGAGCTAAGAGTAAATTATATCACTGCTTTATTGCATTTAAGAAGACTTTTCTATTGTGCTAGGAGTTAACATTAGTTTTCAAAGTTATTAACTGGATGTGGTTTTATTATGACTGTGTGTTTTGTCAATATATGACTTTTCTGTTAGTTTTTTTGGTGCCAGTTAGGCTGCAACTTTGGCACCGTTGAAGTTTAAATATGTAAACTCAGCTCGTGTTGAAAGTTTGTTTAGGTTTTACCTCGCTCTCAAACGCAGCAAATAAAGTAAACACTTTTTTCCCTAGTAGGCTATTTATAGAGAGGCTTTCTTTGGGCGTATTGTTGTTACACTGTGTTGTTTTGACAAATCATATTTGGAGAATCACACTCCAAATATTTGTAAAGCCTTACGAGATGGCTTTTGGTGGAGATGGAAGTTGTGTTTCTGATGTGACCTTTCCAGCTGCCACTGAGTGGCTTTTCTGGCGGGAGGCATGGTTTGATTGACACAGCCTTCGCGCCTCCCCGGGGATGCCAGGCTTTCACCTCCGCGCCGCCGCAGCCTGAAACGCGTCTCTGTGAGCATATACATACATATGTGCAGACATACACACATATGTAGATGTGTCTCACCAGCACATGGCATTGTGTGATGTGGTCTCAGGCAGTTAATACAAGACGGAGCAAAAAAATGTTGAAGCCTCTACATCTGCAAAAAATGACTTTAAGGATAACTCTTGCAAAAATCAAGCAAACAGATCCAGCCATTACAGAAATGCTCCTCCTCTCTTCCTGAATCACAGAAATATACACTCTGGGGCAGAATTTATCACTAATACGTCTGATATATTTTATGCCTAGGTATATTGAATGGCCAACTAGAAGGGAGGAAATATGAAAACATTTTTTTAACCGCAAAATCAAAATGTCAGTTGATATCCAACTGATATCATTTCTCTGCTTGGAAAACAATTGCAGTGGTCTTAAAAGCTTACACAGATAAAATAAGGATTATTAACATGAGTAGCGCTTTCCTTGAGTTGCTCTGGAAAAGAACAAATACATGTTTCTAACAACTAGCACTAAGCTGTAGTATAAAATTCTTATTTAAAATAGTGTTTATACAGCTCTTTAGAAAGTTAAATGTGTTAAATTGAGTTTTGAGACTTTAGGAGCTTTTTAATAGTAAATATAGCAGGTTTTATTGCAGATTCGACTACTAGCCGCTGCGTTCCTTCACCTTGCAGCAGTGTGGTGCAGTACACTCGCCTTTTCTCAGGAGGCAGATGCACTTAGGAGATGGGGACAGCGATTCAGGTCAAGACAAGGGTGTGTTGGTAGAAGCACCAGAAATTGTTAACAAGGAAGTACTAAAGTCACCATTTTTGGTTACTGAATTTTTGCTTTTCAGATGTAATTGCACATGGCACAGATACTGTATAGTTTCTGATGCCAATGCAAGCATGGGAATAAAGCTGTAGTAGTTGCTGGGTGGTTTATTGTTTTTTAGTCAGCATTTTTAATTCCTCTAAATTATGATGGTAGTGGACAGGAAATTGGCCCACGGTTTTCTGCCTAAGTCCATTTGTTTAGCAGGAAGAAATGCAATGTCAAATGGGGAAAAAAAATCTTTTATTCAAGGAATTGACTTAATTTATGCATTAGTATAGTTTGCATCTTACGTGTTTAATGAGCTGTTCCTGTGCATCTTCATTGCTATAGCGTATCCATACGAGCCTTAATTAACCATCATTAATTCTATATGCGTGCTGTATAGCTGCTGGGGTGGCTGCAGAGCGCTTTCATCTGCCCTCCTCGGGAGCTGCAGGTACATCGGCACCGGTGCCGGCAGCCCGGATGAAAGGGGCTGACCCGCGTGGGCGCGGGGCTTTGATCTGCTGCAGCAGGTCAGCGGCTGCCAGGGGACTCCTCTGAAGAGCAATTTAAAAGTTGCATTTGTGCAACATCAAGTGGAACGGCTGCATGGCTCATGCAGCGAGGAGCTCTTTGGTGTACGTCGTGGGTAGCTGGGAGGAGAGACACCAGCCTGTCCTCCCAGATGAAACACAGCAAATTCTGGATCTGAAGCCCCCTCGGTGCCTACATAGCGAGTCTGCCTCTAATGCTACATATTTTTGGCTTTACTCAAACCGTCAAGCCCGTAAAGGTTAATTTGTTTTACTGTTTATTTGTCATCTCCCTCTCTGAACACACTGTAAAAAGACCATACATTTGCAGTGTGGATTTACTGGACTGTTCAGTATTAAATATAAAGTGCAAGTATGGACCATATAAAGTAGAAATATTTCACAGTATATGCGAAAACGTGGTTGATAGACTAGAGAAGCTTCTTCTGAGCCAGGATAATACGATCCATGCAGAGACCAGTAGATATCCATTACTAAATAAAGTGCTATCATGAAGCGTAATGTGTTCCTGTGAATTACTCCATTACCTGTCGAGGTTGGTGTTGATGTGGCCTTGGTGGCTGCTTATACCACTCTTAGCCAAACTGCTGTTCATGTGGATCCTAGTTTTTAATTAAAACCAGCTATTCATTTTTCTCAGCCATTTCAAAGTGTAAATTGTGTTAAGTGAGAATATACTTTGGATTCTCAGGAACAAGCTTCCATCATAATCAGGAATTAGAGAAGGTTGTGATAGTCTAAAAAGAAGTCAGCTGTGTTTTCAGGCAGTATGGACAGGAGAGCATAGGGAGTTACCTCCTTGCCTTCTGCAGCTGTACTTTAGGAGCTCTTCTGCCCTGTGATTTGCACAGCCATGTTTTGACTAACGAAGGGAGCTGGCGTGGGGCTGCGGGAGCATCCGGAGCTGCAGCCCGGCACGCAGGGGTCCCCTTCTGCACAGCCCGAGCCCCAGCGCCGTGCCCCTCGGGCACTAGCACTGCAGCGACGTGCTTTTTTGTCGTAGTGGTATTGGGCAGCTACACTTGCGTGTTGCTTTTCGGAGGTAAGTTGACTACAGCTAGCTCCCGCACAGCTGGAGCAAAAGGGCAGCGTTCATGTACCAGTAGAATAAAGATTTTATCGCACTTGTGTGCACCGTGTGTGTATATACAAAATCCTATCTCTGAATTTCCATAAAGGACTTGCTTTAGAAATGCAATGTGCGCCCATTATGCTTCCACCGTATCTCAGCAAGTAAGGAAAAAAAATCTCTGAATTTCCATAAATATATAAGTTCTATTTGTAATACTCTCACAAACAGCTCTTTTGTATGGTTTATTAACAGTCGTTGCATTAAATAAGACTATATTTTTATAATGTGTACGGTGACTGAGCCGTAGTGCGTTCTTGGGTCACCTCCCTGAAAGCACAGCGTAAACCCGGCGGTGTCCTCGGAGCTGGCACTGCAGCAGTAGCCTTCACTTAGAGCAGGCTCATACGCAAACATCCAAGTGTAGCCTATGCACAACTGTTACCCAGTGTATTTCACCTGGATGTACCAGTGCTGTCAGTATTGAACTTCAAGGCATTGAAATATAAAAAAGGGTTTCCTCACGCATCTGGGGGCACGGGCGGTGTGGGTACATGACTATTTACCACTTTCTCCTTTGTAGGCAGCAGGAGCCCGGAGGTTAGTCCGTGCCGCTATCAGGGCTGGCAGTGCTTTGTAGGTCTGGAGCACAGCACTGGATTTCAGGGGGAAAAAACCTTGAATATTTATCATCCCTGGGGTACATTGCTTATTTATGTTATTTCAAGACCCCTCCCATCCTGCTGACATTTTACAGTATGTGGTGAGGACAAGACTCACACTTTATCTCACTTTCCAAAGTCTCTGCACTGAGACACAGGGCCTGACTAGAACCTCATATACAGCCTGTGCCAAAAAGCATGGGAGGAAAGCACATAGTTTTAATTTAAAGTGTTTTTTTCTTGTCCCTGCTACACCTGCTTATTGGAATAATGTTGCTGAAAATGATTAAATTATGGCTTTTAATGTATGATTATTTTACTGCTAATCTGTTTTTAACAAAGTTCTTTGTCACTGAAGAGTAATGCCATTGATTTCTTTCTGTTTGAGCAATTTCAAGAGTATGTTTATAGGGCAGTATTTCTAATATTTATTGCACAAGTTCAATTTTGTATGAATCAGAATGGATACATTGGCAAATATTCCAAAACTTTTCACTAGTTCGGAAACTAGACAGGAGTGAGACAAATCAAAGGAACACTGAGATATATCCCTTCTGTTACTGAATTTCTCTTACCAGGAAATAAATAAAAAAAAAACACCTTATTTTTGTGAGGAAGCCTTATGCACTTTCAGGTAAAGCGGAACTAAGTGGCTCTTTAGCCTTGTCTGGTTGTTTTGTTTGTTTTAATGTCCTGTTATTGTTATAAGCAATGGTAACAACGTGATTGCTTGTCAACAAGCTGTTGCGTGTTAGTCACCATGACCTGCTCTTGCCAGGGCTAGAAAACGTGGTGTTTGAAAATACCCTGTGAAAATGACCCCTTGCTGCTGCCACCAATGCGTTGGGCTGATGGCAGCACAAGAGAGATGTTGTGGCGTAAAAGCCTCCTATTGGAAAGCCAGAACTGCAAGATGAGTCATTTACATATTTCATAGTCCACCAAAATGGATTTACAAAGATGAAGAGAATTAATGTCCTGAACTTTTGCTCAGGTTTTCTAAGGATGCTACCTCCAGAGACCTCAGCAATGAAGAAGTTGTCTATAGGAACTCAGTGATTTTTCTGCATGCGATGCATAGGCTTTTTCAAGTGTACAGACTACCAAAGGTTTTGAGAGGTAACTGAAAAAACAAGCCTATTTTCAGTGGGCTCAAGTCCTCATGTGGGAGCTCTCACCTTTTCTGGAAAAATACATTATGTACCAATATTAAAAGGTTGAAAACATCTTCAGAAATAGTAGGCGATGTTGGTGGTAGATTAATAGGTGCAGATGCCAAAAATATGAAAATAACTTATTCCGTTCATCATTTTAGTAATGCTGGAAGACTGTCTTATCCTGAAGTTCCACTGTGATCAGGCAGGAATAAAACGTTAATCTATGCCTATTTAAGGCAGTAAAGAGGAGGACTTTGTGTTGAAGCTCATTAGGGGCATTTTCCCTCTGAGCATGGACTCTGGACAGAGGCAGATACCAGACCATTGCTCTTCCTCCATTGATTTTCTAATCTCAACCTCAGAGAACATTTTCTGCCCTTTCATGATTCTGTGATATTGTCATTTTTATGATGCTTATACCCTTCGTACTTGTTAATAAGTAAAAATCTTATAAAACAATAAAAATGACAGAACAGCTGTAGTTGAAGGGACTTCTGGAGACCGTCTAGTTCAACCCATAGCAACAGTTTTAAGTTGGGTGGACCTCAAGATTGGCCAAGTTTGATATACTTACTTCACCTTGATTTTTGCCTAAGAAGCTGAAGACATTTATACTTTGAAAGCGTGTCTAAATGAAGTGTCTGTCTTCGAGATCAGTCCTATTTCTTCATATGCTAGTGCAGAGTCAGGCAATTGATCAGTCCCTTGTATAAACATTGTTGAACAGTGGCTTGGGAGACTCATTTTTGAGATATATTAACTGCAACATAAATTGGGCAAGGAGCATTACTTAATTTTTCTTATTCCCACCTATCCTCTTCTCATCGCTGTCTTTACCCTGTGCCTGCCCCCATGGTCATGAGATGTGGCAAGATCCCATCTGACTGCAGTTCACAGGGCTGCTTCAGCTGCATTTGCAGATATCCCATGCTGATTTTGGATTGTCTCTCCTAGTTTAGTATACCTAGCATGTTGATTCTGCTTCTCTTCTTTTGGAGCCTCCAATGTGTCTGTCATAATGTGCAATTTCAAAATTTGGGCACAGCAGTTCCAGGGGGCCTTGCCAGTGGGTACAACAGAATAATTGCTTTTTATGGTCTGCATGTGATCCTCCTGTTGATACATCCCAGACCAAGACCTACCTTATTTTGTATAGTATGACACTGTCAACTTGGATTAAGTTTGCAGCCCAATACAGTTCCCAGAGCTTTTTTGAATTGCCGCTGCTTAGTTATTTAACAATCCTTACTTAGCATGCATGTAATTGATCTTCTGTTCCTAGTGGCTGCATTCTGCACTTGATTGTGATTCTCTTAGCATGCTGGTTTGGACTATTTTTCTTTATTTGTCAAAATCATTTCAAATTCTGATTCTTTCACATAAGCTGGTTGGACTGTGCTCCAGCTTGTTATCCATTATGAGTATGCTCTCTAATCAAATCATTAATAAAAACTAGGTTGCAATTCAGACATAACCAAACGTTGCAGAATCTAGAGGTGCAATGCCATCACCAATATTTGAAGTAGCCAGTATATTTGGGTATATCATATTGGCAGTTGAAACGTATACTGGGGCTTTCAGCTTATATTACTGAAAATGCTAGGATTCACACTGAGGTTCTGTTTCCCTTGTAATCATTGCAGTAAGTAGTTCTGCGTAAATTTTTTAAAACTTTTCTTGGCCTCGACCTTAAAGTCTGTTAATGTAGATTGTATTTCCCTCTTTTTTATGAGAATGTCATCAGCAAAGGTATATAAAAATCTTCCTAAAGTCAGTATATATTGCTCCTATTGCTCTCGCCTTATCCATGAGGCCAATTATCTTGTCAAAGAAGAAGATTAGATTTGTTTGGTGGTTTATAACCTTATGAACCTGAGATGCTTATAAATATTTCAATAATTTGTTCCATTATCTTTCCCAATATCAAAGTTTGACTAGTCTATAATTTCTTCCTGTCTCTTTTTTCCCCATCTTTGCAGATCCTCTGGGATCTCATCTGTCCTCCATGAGCTGTCAAAGATGGTCACTACCTGTTCGCTGTTTTAACACATTGCAATGAACTGCTATACTGTCAATTAGGATTTTGAAACCAGTTTCAATATAAAGTACTAAGGCATCAATAAAGTTTGTTTATGATAATTATCTGGCTATTTGGAAAGGTTTAATAAACAATTATGATCAGTACCAATTTGTAGATGATTTCATGCAGCATGAATGGTTGAAGGAGTTAAATGTGCATGTGTATGTAAAGAAACAAATTTTTAATCTTAATTTAGGAAGTTCGCTCACTTCTGTCAACTACATGGGTATATTAATACAGCTTTTAAGGTACATTGCATAAAATACAGAATATACTCCGTGAAGTTAATTTCATGCGCCTTCACCTCGGGCTGATTGGTATAAATTAAATTAAATCTTAATGATTTTATGCAGTCAACATGTAATGCGAAATCTTGTGGTTTCACTGGTAGAAGTGTTCTTAACTATTTCTATTGCTGAAAGTTTATGCTATATTTTGATAGTCTTGGTTGTCTAAAGTATCCATTGAGGCTTGAGAAATTTGAGGTATGGACTTGAAAGTTGGGGCGATCATGCCCTTCTGTCCCGTACACAGTTGTTGATCCCTCAGGTGATCGGCATCTGTGTCGTGCAGCCCCGATTATTATTTGCCCTTGGAAGCAGATCTGTTTCTGTTTCATCCAGCCCATAATGGCCATGCTGACCCTGGAGCACTTCTCCTCTGGGCCGGTCTCAGGTAGTGCTTCTCGGGAGGGCAGCTCACGTGAGCAGCTTACCAGAGCCTGCTCTTGGGAGTTGTTTTTGGTGATGTCGCAGGTGTGGTGGTGCAGCTCGTGCGTTACCAAGGTTAGACCATGCTGTTGCTCATTGTTTTAAGAAACTGCAAGGGAAAAAGGTGCCAGGATGGGGCAAGATTTATGTATATTCAGTATACTGTACAGTAGTCTTGTATGCTATTCACATCAATAATTAGACTTTACCATGAATAATGCTCAAGAAATATTTCAGTGAAATGCTGCCAGTATTGCTTTTTAAGAGCAGTTTCCTCTCCGGTGGTGCAGCAAAACTTGTGTCTTGCACCAGCACCTACAGTGCTGTGGATTAGTCTGATGGTACCTGGCAGGAGACAGGGCATCTATGCGTGTTTCTGTGCGTGGGCGCAGACGCTTAAATAATTGCATTTGATTCCTGTTACGATGTTACTTTGTGCACTACAGAAATGTAGTGCAACCTCATCTGCTTCCATGATTGTGTGACCAGACTGGTAGATGAGGGAAGGGCTGTTGATGTGGTCTACTTAGATTTCAGCAAAGCCTTTGACACGGTCTCCCACAGTATTCTCCTGGGGAAACTGTCTGCCCGTGGCCTGGACAGGTATATTCTTCTCTGGGTAAAGAACTGGCTGGAGGGCCAGCGGCTTGTGGTTAATGGAGTTAAGTCCAGCTGGCGTCCCGATACGAGTGGTGTCCCCCAGGGGTCGGTACTGGGGCCTATCTTGTTTAATATCTTTATTGATGACCTAGATGAGGGGATTGAGTGCACCCTCAGTAAGTTTGCAGACGACACCAAGTTGGGAGGTAGTGTCGATCTGCCTGAGGGTCGGGTGGCCCTTCAGAGGGATCTGGATAGGCTGGGCTGCTGGGCTGAGGCGAACGGGATGAGGTTTAACAAGGCCAAGTGCCGGGTCCTGCACTTTGGCCACAATAACCCCATGCAACGCTATAGGCTTGGGGCAGAGTGGCTAGAAGACAGTGATGAGGAAAGGGACCTGGGAGTGTTGATCGATGCCAGGCTGAACATGAGCCGGCAGTGTGCTCAGGTGGCCAAGAAGGCCAATGGCATCCTGGCCTGTATTAGAAACAGTGTGGCCAGCAGGAGCAGGGAGGTGATCATCCCCCTGTACTCAGCTTTGGTGAGGCCGCACCTCGAGTACTGTGTTCAGTTTTGGGCCCCTCACTACAAGAAAGACATCGACGCCCTGGAACGTGTCCAGAGAAGGGCAACGAAACTGGTGAGGGGTATGGAACACAAGTCTTATGAGGAGCGGCTGAGGGAGCTGGGATTGTTTAGTCTGGAGAAGAGGAGGCTCAGGGGAGACCTCATTGCACTCTACAACTTCCTGAAGGGAGGTTGTGATGAGGAGGGGGTCAGCCTCTTCTTTCAGGTAACTAATGACAGGACTTGAGGAAATGGCCACAAGTTGCGCCTGGGGAGATTTAGATTAGATATCAGGAAAAACTTTTTCTCTCAGAGAGTGGTCAGGCACTGGAACAGACTGACCAGGGAGGTGGTGGAGTCACCGACCCTCGCGGTGTTCAAGAAGCACCTGGACAAGGTGCTACAAGACATGATTTAGTAGCTTAGTGGGTAGTATTGGTGATAGGATGACGGTTGGACTAGATGATCTTGTAGGTCCTTTCCAACCTTGTGTTTCTATGATTCTATGATTCTATGAATGTGGAGTGGCATTGCTGCCAAAGTGTAAACAATGCTTTTATCACGATACATACCTTACCAATAGTTTATACTTGCTGCAAACAAAGGCATTGCAGTAGTATTACCGTGCATTGTTCTTGCGAAGTGAAGACTCACAGAAACCAGTGGTGCAAGCACCACAGTTGTTTAATGAGAATTTGCTACTTACTAAAACATTATGAATATTAAATACTTTTAGTAACTTTATTATGCAGTAACATGTTTTTTCATATGGAACAGATATCTCAGAACTGGAAATTAATGGGTACAAAGGTTTGTTGTCATGCAGTTCAGAAAATTTCAATTTGGTACTGTTACATTTTGGGGAAAACCAGCAGAAATGGTTTGTTGTTCTGCAATTTAACATAAACGTTTGAAACCATGTTTGTCAATGAACTGTGGTCCCAGTTCTCTGTCCTTGTGGGGTAAGGATTTGGAAGAGGGGCAGTTAAGGCTATGCAACACCCCTTGTGTAAGAGGGTTTTCCATATTTCGTGAAAGAAACATCTTTTAAAAATGATTCCAGGCACAGTCAGGTGGGTCTCTGCTGCTGCAGCTATGTGTGCCACAACCACCTCTCCTGCCTTTAGTTTCTCCAGGCAGGTTCCCAGCCACAGCCGAGGCTTTGCATAAACAACATCATAAATGCATCTCTTGTAGAATGTGTTCAGAGCATAGGTTCACTGGTTTTTCTATAAAGTGTAGTAATTTTTTGGAGCTTTTAGTCATACACACATGCCTTTGCACAGGGGCAGGGGAAGATGACACATGAAAGTTTCTATTAAATAGTGAGGGAGATTCTTACAATATCTCTTACAATCTTTGGCCCCAATTCCTTTATGTGAGGTTAGCTAAAACAGCTTTGTTGTATCCATTCCTGGCATGGTGTCGTGGCAGAGATGGACCTCGGACAACGGCTGCGGGGCCGTTACACTGCCGGTTTCCATCACCATCACGAGGCAGGAGAAGTGGAGAGCTGGCCCCAGAGCAGCAAAAACCTGCCAGTGGGTCTCCTCTGCTTTAACAGCCAAGTGAGAGCTTCTGTTAGTAACATGGGAGGCTCACGTGAGAGAGAGAGCCACGATACTGTGTTACGAAGCAAAATAGAAGAGAACATTTTTTCCCAACAGATCTTTAAAAATGAGTGACTCTTTTAATTTTGCAACGTCAAGAAAAGACAGAGAAATGAAGTAATATTTTTACTTCGGTGATTTAAAACAATTTAATCTGTGGATAAACTCAACTGCAGCTTCAGTCGAGTGCAATTGGAATAAAATACTATGAAATATTAAAATGCTGTATACATGCACCACTAAGATTAGATAGTCATTAGGACTGAAATATTGGCATCCCGTTAATTATTGCTTTGTAAGAGTTTGAGAGAGAAAACGCATGCTTTTTTCCCAAATGAAGTCCAGCAAATTAAAACCTGAACTGGAAGTGATAACTTAAAATATGATTTATTTTGCAATAGGCATACAGAATAACCCCACAGAGATTGTCAACAGTCAAACAAGAGCAATGATAAAATGAAGGAATCTCACTAGCTGACTGCTTTATCTTACTTGCTCTAATTAATGCCAAGTAAACAAGCTTGTTTTCTGTGTGACTTAAAGTTTTTTCTTACAAGGGAGCAGCCAGAGTGTTGCTAATGCGGGACGGCATGTGGAGGTGCATGGAGTGAGAGGGATGAAGCACAGCACATTGGCCGGCAGTGGCTCTGGCAACCTTTTTGTTTTATTTCAGGGCAATTTGCTTACTTTCTCTTTAAAAATCCCACTTTGTTCACTTCTGACTGGATGAGCAGGTGCATCTCGCAGGGGCTCCTGCAGCCTTTGCTAGCATTTCTATGGTTAAAAAGTTGTGAATAGTGACATTCCGTGCTTTAGAGTGCTGAAAACCATATGTGTTGCCCTCTCCTGTCGCTTTCTCAGTCCTTACCGGAGCATCAGTGGGATTGAACAGAAAATACACTGATTTTATTAGTGGAGCTGCCAGTTGTGGAAGCATATGGGAGCAGAGAACATTGTTTCAGGAGAAAAACACAGCGAAGTAGTTTGTAGAAGTCAGACATTTGAAATGTTTTGAAACAATACAGCTTTCAGTCACATTGCTTTTGAGTGTCATGATCTTTCAGGTAGAAGAGAAAGTTTTGAGAAGCATAAAACGTCCTGAGGAGGCAGAGCAGAGATCTGGCACTGCTCCTAGAAGCAGTGGACACACTTGGTGCTCATCCACAGGGAATCTCAAGCTGTAGATCTTGCTTCAGAGCAGTATGCAGAGCTCACAGAAAAGTGGGAGAAAAAATACACTTCAAATTGGCTTATGTAAATTGAACACTTTAATTAAAAGCTGATTTTGGAAGTATTGCCCTGTTGTACCACTCTGGGGCACTGTCCTGCCCTGTCGTCTTGATAAAATAACTGGTTTCAGTGGGGCTGTTCTGTAGGTAGGATAAATAGTTCTTGTCTAGGTGGTGGAGAGGAACTCGAAATCTTAACACTGTTAACAAGGAAGAGCTGATAATGCTGGTCAGTGATTTGTTTGCCTCGCTGCT
>VXAL01005842.1:852582-862582 GCA_013399475.1 Chauna torquata
TAATGCATTTGCAATATATTCAAAGACTGGTAGTATGATCATTGCTTGAATTCCTTGGATTTCTGAAACATTTCCTTTCTGTTATGCTTATCTGCCCTTTATACGCTTTCTGAAGTGTTTCTAGACGTTTTTTATATGAATTTTGCTTCTGCATGCCCATCTTATTTTCTTTGCAGTGGCTGGATAGCTTGTTTGCAAAGTTTGCTTGGCCACAGGATCCCATGGGGCTTGATTCAGGACAGCATGTGCATGCAGCTCTTGAAACCATGTCAAATAGTCCCCAGACCCTAAAAGGCTGGCTACCCCTGAGATAAGGCATCATGTTTAATGGCCTCAATTTTTCTTTTAAGTGTTTATTTTTATAGTACCTGCATGAAATGTCAGTATGCTTACAGCAACTGTATTAAACGTGTTTGTATAATTTGAGAAGGAAATAAAAAAAAATGTTGAGGATAAAAGATTTCTTTTGATCACATTTAATCTTGTAGAAAACATTTCAAAGACACTCTTACTTTCGCAGTAGAGGTAAATGCAACAAAACTGATATTTTTACTGCATGGTTAAACTAAACAGTCTTGTGTTAATTACCGTATGCTGTCATACTCTTAGTCACAAATACTGAGTAGCAAACATTCTTATCTATGAGGAAACATTTTTCTGTTTACATTGCACTAACCTATATGAGACATATTACATGGTAAAAAAATAAGAAGCATGGTTCCTCCTACTGTATCTCTTTGTGTCTCTAATCAAACCAGTGTTTTGATTAACGTTAATATTGTTAATCATGTAAAAATGACTTTTTTATTGCATTGTTTTGTTTTGTTTTGTTTTCTTTCCTTTTTAAGAAAAGGAGAACAGGGAGCTGGCTGAGGATTGTGTGCGCGGGAGCCATCCCACTGAGGGGCGGGAAGCCTCGCGGCACCGCTCCAGGAGCGTGCACCTCTGCTCTGCTCCGAGTACGGAATTCCTCCTGCAGTCATTTTCGGTTGAGAGCTAGGAAAAAGCTGAAATAAAAAGGGAAAATGAGTGATCTTTTGATTTTAATTAAAAATTGGATAACCAGATGTCAATAAAGAAGGCTAAAAAATGTTTGGCCAGATTAAAACAAAAATGAAAAAAAAAAACACCACATTTTAGCTTGCAGACACTATCATCCGTCTAGGAGAGGAAGAAAGGTCACAATGAGGGATAGACAATGAAAAACCTGTCATATCGCTGAACTGATACTTCCACAATAAAAAGGCTTTTTAAAGTGAGACAGAAGAAAAAGGAAAGTTTTGTGAAGATTACTGGGAGGGGGAGCTAGACCTCAGCTACTGTCTCTTTTTTTCATTTTCTTTTCCCTTGTAGCCACGGACTGTGGCTTTCATATGCAGCGCTCAGTGAAAGCCGCGGCAGAGGGGACAGAGGAGGGCTGGATGCCGACGTGTCCGCGTTGGCCCCAGCGGTGCAGGAGGGAGGACCGGGTTCCAGTACAGTGGGTCGAAGAGCGCCTTTGACAGCCAGGTGAGCTGCCTGCCGCCCGGCTGTCCCCCGGGGCCCGGCACTCCTCGGAAGAGGAAGAAAGGGAGCAAAACCGCCCTCCGGAGAGAGGAAATGGGGCCTGATGGGTCGATTCACCAGTCCCAGATGTGCTGAAAAATAAAGTTTTGGAGCACACAACTTAGAAGCAGAGGCATGACGGGGGCGGTGAGCAGTGTTTGCTTTTCAGAGCTGCTGGGAACGGGGAAATCTTTCGGCACCTGCAGCATGTGCAGTGAGCATTGCCTCGCCTTTCCAGGTCGCCGTGACAGTAAGCTCAGATACAGGAGCTGTCATGGAAAAGGGGCTCAGGCTGATGTTAGTGGCCAAATCAAGGAGATTTCTAGATTTTTTTAATTGGCATCCATTTCTTTTGTCTGTCGGAAGAAGAGTTGCACAGAAATCCAGCTGCGGAGGCCTGGGTTTAGGTACAGCTGCAGGCAGCCAGGAGTTTGCGTGTTGTTTAATCCTGCCTTCATACTCAGAGCGGTACGCTTACACCCGTTCGTCATCACGTTTGGGCCCTTTGAACGTGGCAGACTTCATCGGACTGAGGCAACGGCAGGCACCACTTGACAAAACCTGTTTTAGGTGTGTAACGAAGTTGTCTTACAGCTCTCCTGTACTTCAAGGTGAAAGCGTCCATGGGAGCGTGTGTGTTTGGCACAGAGACCCGCTATGGAAGCGGAAGGGCAGACGTAAGGGGCAGAGATCTGAGGGAGGACGAGGGGCGTCCAGCCGCGGGGCTGCGGCCCCGGTAGGAGCGCTGCAGCGAGCGCACTGGCTGGCAGCACGTAACGAAGCAGCAGGAACGGGCCAGGGTCTCCTGGCAGAGAGCCTGGATAAGGCGGAGGAAAGATCATGCGGCGCGAGGCTTGGGTAAACATTTTTCTGTAGAGGCCAGGCTTCTCTGAGTGTGCTAGAGATTTTTTTTCTCTCTTTTTTTTTCGTCTCACTTCCTGTAGAAATAAGGCTGATGTGATCATGCTGTTAAGTCATTCCTCATTTCTTTTTCTTCAGTGGCTTTTCAGTTTAGTGGATGGTCTCAGCCTGGGTTGACCAAGGGCTGGGGTGATGCCAAGGGATGATGCTCCTGCAGAGCCCGGGTGGGAGCACAGCCCGCAGCCCCCTGCCTCTGCAGCGGAGCCCGTACGTACACCCAGCCCTGGATGGGAGCTCAGTGGCAGACAAACAGTAGCCATCAAATTTAGCGAACAAACACATACCTGTTAGCTGTGTGCTTGTGGGACTACTTCCTAATAGTTGTGAAGAAATTTAGTCATCCCCTTTGCAGGAGTGCTGCCTCTCCGGCAGCTTTCTGGCTTATCCAGCTTCTCTCTGCTGGAAGCTCTTTGTGCCGGGTTAATGATCTAACCAAATATCGTGGTGCTCTGCAGTTCATTTAACCATCCTCGCTCTTTTGCTGCTTTTATAAATCTCATGCTAAATTGCAAATCAAGCTTAAATGTGTGCGTGTCTGTCTGTCTGTCTGTCTTCATAAATAACGCATTGCTCAGAAGAGTTAAAGGGGAAGCTATGAGTGAAACTGCCCCACTATATTCAGAGCTATAAATCGTGTTTTCTGCTTGTTGTCTATGCTAAGAGTTTCTTAAGGATTTGGAAGCAAGATGTTTTGTAATGTGCCATTTTATTACAATATTTTAGAAGCATTTTTTTTTATTTTACCCCTATTCCAAATACGTGTATATATCTTTCTGCCTCCTTTTCAGACATCAATAGGTGGTGAATCTTGGACCTGCAGAAAGTATGAGCTTTCTTTTCATAAAACAAACAGTTACAGATTGTTTCAAATAGAGGCTGCCCTGCATAAAAATCCTCAGAAGAAAGGTAGTAGGACAGCACAGATATTATATTACTGGTATCTAAAATTGTTATAGGACCATAGGATAGTTCAGGACCTCAGAAAGACTCTTGTCCAGGCTCCCTGCTCGAGCAGGATCAGCTCTGCTAGAGAGTTAACAGTTACAATGGAATTGACAGAAATTTTCAGCAACTGTTCAGGTACCGGTTCTTGCAGAATGTGCTCTGCAGTGAGAAACAGTGGAGGATTTTAGTGGGTGCAGAGAGAGCATTTGACTATAGAGTTGGATATTTCCCTTTTCCAGTGGAATTTGTCAGTAAACACTTCTCCAACTGTTACTTTATATGTTGATTAGACTTAGTTAAATTTTCCATTAGTAGCATAAACACCATTTTCTCTTCCATTGAAGATAACTATTTGTGTTTTGCAGGGATGCATACATGAGTTGTTTCTTAATCATTCTGGCAAACCAAAGTGATCTAGCAGTTGAGACAAAAATATATAAAGAACATAAAACAGTACTTATGCTAATGATTTGTCTTCTCGTCAGGCATCACCCCCAATGTTTTCCGTATTAACAGAACTTGCAAATTTTATTTTGTAGAGGAATGGATATGATACTTTTTAGGGTTGTACCTACCTCAGTACCTTGTATGCTACATCACATTCACCTCAGTTTTGTTCGTACTTAATGCACGATACTTTCTCAATTACATTTTCTCAGCAGATGCTGATTTTGTCACCTGAATGTGCAGGGATCACTTTTCATCCTGTTTCACAGTCCATCTTACAAATGTGGAGAACCATCAAAATATCTGATACAATACGTTGTTTTATGGCAGTCCACATGATTTAATCCACCTCGATTTCACTGTAGGAATAAAAAGTTCATTTTATACAGAATAAATATGGAAGGACTTATTTCTATTGTAAAGATTTTCTGACAAGCAAAAATATAATCCTTTTTGAAAACCTCATTAGAAAATCAATTATATCATGACACTTAATGTTGTGTTATTTACAAGCAAGATGTCTTGTTGGGGAAAAATGCTATAAAAATTCACACTTAATACAAAAAAAATGTTAGAACATAAAGAAGAGTTAGGTTTCATTATTAGCATGTTCGAAGTAGCAATTACCAAATATGGGTTTATGCTTAATCAAGAATAGCAAAAATATCTGACCACATAAGTGACAGAAGGTATTGCATGCTCAAAGGGTAAAAAACAGAGATCATTTCAGAGCAAACAATACTGGTCTATTTATGGTGTTGAGTTTATGCACAGGGCACAGAACATGTGCATTCTTCTCTTTCTTGCTTTTCCTCATTACACACGTCTTGATATCTCTGGTTTTAAGTGCATTCAACAAGAAAAGCTTATATTGACTGACACCAGGCAAATGGTTAATGGGAGGCTGTGGCTGGTGAACAAACCTTTTTGCTTTGGAGAAAGCATTGGAAAATTCTTCATTATTACTATTTGATACTGAGGGAAGGGACGTGGAGTAGAGCTGAGCTATTTATTTTTGTCCAGATTTGGGCCCTAGTTGAGATGCTGATATGCAAATATCCATCAGGTTTTGGAGTTTCGTATCAGGAGGCATGCTTTTGAGACCTTTTCTAGTATGCTTTGTCTTCGTGGGCTTGGTTAACTGAAACCATATCCTTCCTCCTTAGTAAAATATCCCGGTAATATAACTTGGAGAACCTAATTGGAGGTTGTACAGCTGGAGCTCTAGTCTTGTCCTCAGGGATGGCGATTCTAGAACTATCGATACAGTCTTTGGGCTTTTAATAGTGGTTGCTCTGTTGCCTGTCCTAGTGGTTTAAATATTCTGTAGTATGGGGAGCAAAACGTCCTGAGGACGCGAATGTCGTGTCAAATCTTTTGTCTCTCTTAAAAACCTGGGTACGAGATGAAACATGATTTTCAAGCTAATTTAAAAAAACAAACAAACAAACAAAATATTTCGTTTCAGCAAGGAATAGCAACTACTCTAAATCTGGTGAGTCTGAGTACAATTTTTTTTATGGCTGAAAAGATCAATTATTCAATTTACATGATGCTAATTAGAAACATGAAACAAATTGTTTTTTTTTTTTAAGCTAAAATAGTTTTTAGAAATGGACTTATTCTTGAAATGGAAAATGCTTGACTTGATGTGGAAAATTTTGTTTGTCATGCAAATATGAGCAAGATATGACTAACCTATTATACACTGCATCATTCATATTGAGGTAAATACAAAAAATAAATTTCTAGCTAAAATGGTTGTCTTAAATAGCTTGCAATCTGAGTTTGTATCTGCTGCAGAACTAATGATGCTTATTTGCTGCAGAATAAAACAGAAGATGTGAACCTTTCATTTGTACACTGCAACTATAGACTTGTATGTGTATTTCTGGCAGAAAAAAATGCTATGTTTTTTCATCTTTATTTCTGTGTAATGCTTGTAGAACTTCTTGGGCCAGAAGAAGTACCTTTTGGCTGCTTCCTGAAGGGGGGAATAGTATTTGGAGGTTGTGTTGTAGCACGCAGGCTGGATTACTTACTAGTGCTGGATGATGTTGGGAGTGTTTTCAGTCAGTGGTGCCATGGGCAAAGTGATACCCAGACAGGTGATCAGCACTCTGAGTGGTCATCCAAACAAGTAGATGTCACCACGACACTTGTGCAAAGGCCGCTTCTCCAGTGGCACTGGAGCTGGTCCAACAGTCTTAACACAGGAGCATCCTGAGCAGTTTGGGATTGCTGATGATTAAAACAAGGAAATGTGACTGAAATGTCAGAGGAGCAGTTCGAGGTGAGGCTGACCAACCTGCAGTTCTCCAGATCCTCCTTCTCGAAAACATACTTGCTTCCCTCCAGTTTCAGGAATCTCCTTCTGAACAGTATGTCATTCATTATTTGGAGTTTTATGTTGTTATTTTCTGGTGTGCATCTGTGTGCTCTGGAAGGAAAGGTTTCGGAGAGGGCTGCTTTGTGAATTTCAGATTTAATTAATTTCTTAGTGTCATACTTACTGAGTTGAGCTGTGGTCTCAAGGTTTTGCAGACATTATAAAGCACATATTCAACTGAATTTTCAAAAAAAAAGTAGTTTTTTATCTTGCCCTATCTTTAGGGATAAACTTCCTTGGTGAGGATGACTGTTCTTTATTTTTTGGGTTTTCTGTAGAAATCTTGTTATGTAGCCAGCAATCTCTGTTTAATTTTTAGCGTTCGTGATATGAGTGCCTTTAATATAGTTGAACATGCTTTGGATCTCGCGATTGCATCAAGTAAAATCCTTAGCTTTGGTTTTGGGTCCCTACTTCAGAAAACGCTCAAGCAGAGCTGCCCAGAGTGCCTGGTGTGTTTTCCAGATCCATTTGCCAGGAGATGGAAGAGGCCTTGCCACGTATTGGCAGCATAACAGGGTTAGATCCCTGCCCGAACTCCCTGGGGATGACAAATGATCACGCTCGTTCGTGGGGAAGGAACTAAAAGTGCGGCGTGCAGCAGGTTAGCTCCCAGACCGCTGGCATTATTTATTTAGCAGGGGCTGAGTACCTCACTGTTCTTTAGCAGCGGGCTCTGTGTGTGCAGCAGAGAGCTGCTATCCACTCTCATTTGGTTGATTGTTAAACCTAAACAGTTACTTTCAATAATGTTAATGGTCTGACCTGCGGAAACAGAAGCAAGGAAATTTCAAGTTGGTTCTAAAATTTTATGTTAAATCTTTGAGAAACACTTGTAGCCAGCTAGAACAGCCCGGGTTGTCATGTCTTTTTTTTTTTTTTTTTAATTTAGGAGGGATTTCAGCTTTAAATTTGATTGTTTTTCATTTTGTGCCTGGCATTTTTATTGCATTATTCATTTAATTAGATAAAAATATTTCAAGGGCACTTCCTGTTAAAATTATTTAAAAGGACCTACCTGATGTCTTATAGCAGGCAGAGTAAAACATAGACAAGTTTATTATTCTTTGTCTGCAAACTGGTTTTATTTATATTACTGGACTGGAAACTGGAATTTGCTTGATCTGTTTTGGCTTTTGCTCCTCACAATTCCCATTCAACAACCTGTTTTTGAATTGAAGTATTTCTGTAGACATACCGTGCCTGCTTCCTAACAAGATTAGGACTGATTTTTTTTCCCCCCTCTCTCATGGTCAAAATATTTAGAAATGTTTATATTCACTTACTAAAATTTAGGAAGGAAAAAAGTATTTTACAAACCCTACAGAAGTAAAACTTCATTCCATTCTGACATATGTATTTTAGCCATTTCCACATGATGTTTTCCAATTCCCACAACTCTAATCCCACTTTAAAAAAGAGCAGTTTCGTTGTCGTTACAGGACTGGTGACATTGCAGATTCGATGCTGATCAGAAAGCTGCTTTCAACCACAAGGCTTTTCTACTCAGGCGTGTACAGAACGCAGGAAATGGAGATGCTTGGTTCGGGATGCTTAAATGGATAATTCAGAGTATTGAATGTATTTAAAACTCTGGCCTGCCCTCTGGAGTAGCTAAACTTGGGGAAGTACAAGCCTTGGGCTCTGTCATGGCTGTTCTCGGGCAAGGCGTGGTGTGAGCCACCACCAGCCCTTTACCTGGCAGCTGGGATGGATGCAGCTCTCCACTTCCCTAGCCATTTCCCACAAAAACCCAGCTCGTCATGAGCCGAACTGTAAGGGCCTGGTGATTTGTGGTGGTTTGTTTGGAAGCAATACGAAAAAAGAAGTCATTTTATGGTTGTCACTAATTGTGTGTGCCATCCAAACCATTTTTCCAGTGCATTTTTAATAGGATCGTGGTGCTTGTACAAAAGGTTATGCTGATTTTTAAACTCCCCTTTCAAAAGACTGCATGAGCGTGAAATACCTAGGAAATATGCTCACAGTAACCTTTTAACAATCGTAAATAGTCTTGTAACTTCTGCAGTCTTCTGGAGGCTCATGACTATCTCCTTAGCAAAAGCTACCATCCCTTGGAGAACACATGGACAGTTTCTTTATGTACCATCATCATTTGATGTTAACGAAGACTTTTGTGGGACTTTGTCATTATTGGTATTTTGAAGCAAAGGGTGATCTTCAGTTTGTGCAAATGGGCATTGACTTTTGCATTTTTTGTTCTGTAAGCTCTGGCCAAATGGACTTTCATGGCCAAATGGAAGTCTCTTTTGTCAGAGGGCGTTCACTGCCTTTCGCAGTCAGCCTGCTTGCTTCATCTGTGTAAATGAAAATTCTTAGAGATTAATTTACAATGCAATTCTTTTGCTCCCATATGAAAACACATTTAATAGTGGATTATGACTTTAATAAACATTGCAACTATTAAAATAAACCATCCAAATATATTGAGCATAAACAGTATAATAAATTTCCTTACTCAGGGTACCATTGACCGACTAAACAAACATTTCTTTCAAGCAGAAAAATATTTTAGGAAGTTAAGGCTTTGAATGGTTAAATGCATTATGGAGAAAGATTCATTCCTACTTTTAAGGCGCTTCTGAAGTTTCTGACGTGTGTGTTTGTTATGAATAGACAGTGAGCAGTAATTCTGTTTTTCTCCCTATCTTGACCTCTCTACTAGGCCCTAAAACTACTTTGATTTATGCTGCAGCATAAACCATTTTTTTTTCTTGCTTTCTTATGGGGAATCAACTCTTTTTTTTTTTTTTTTCCCCTGTTCTCTGAAACCTGAAAAGAAAAATGTAGTGTCAATGGAGATAGGATGAGGGCCAGATAAGAACAACTCTCTCCTCAAATTCATTAATCTTGATGTTGGAAAATTCAGATATCCTACAGCACAAGCAGGCAGTTGATTTTTGTGTGCTGGGACTAGTATTGAACTGCAGGCTGAAAATTCGAGCTGAGACACCTGAAATCTGATTCTGGATTTTGAGTGCACTATGCTCATTCTTTCCCAGGCTGGCAGCTAAGGGGGGAAAATCCTTAACTTCTGGAAGAGAAAGTCTTGGGTGCAAGCTTGGGATATTCCTGTGAAAAATAAGGAGAATGACAGCTAAATGTGTGCGGTCTGCCCAGATGCCTGCCACCATCCCTTCCCCAGGGGGAGGTTTCTCTTCTCCCTGCCGCTGGAGCATCGCCTCATGGATGACTTCTGCAGCAGCAGGGCTGGAGTGCTTCCAGCCCTACCATGAGCTTTCCTCCCATCTGTAAGCTGTTCTTAATTTTCTTTTCAGTCGTGTTTGGCAAAAAAAAAAAAAAAAAAAAGGCGAGGAAGAATTTTATCCTGCTGGCTTCCAAAGCAGCCAAACAGGGCCGAGCCCGAGGAGGCTGTGGGAGCGGGAGCAGGAGATCGAGGCCAGGCCTCCTGCTAAGCTCGTCTCCATTTCTGTGCCTCTTTTGACAGTTGGAGGAGGAGGAGGATTATTTCAGCCCACAGTATTTTTTAATATACAGTCAAGCACTGGAATCAGTTGCCCGGGCCACTGTGCAAGCTCCATCCTTGGGGGTTTTGAAGACCCAAGTGGACAAAGCCCTGAGCAACCTGTGGTGCCCCAGAGCTGGCCCTGCTCTTGCCAGGAGGTTGCACTGGAGACCTCCCGTGATCCTTGTGTCCATGTACATCAACTAAGCGTGCGTACGTGCACCTCTGCATTCATAGTTCTTCTTCATCCCTGTCCCTGTTTCCCC
>VXAL01005842.1:867582-897582 GCA_013399475.1 Chauna torquata
TTCTGCCTGGTTGTTGCCAGATGCAGACACTGCTGCCCCGCGAGAGCTGTCAAGAGGCGCAGGAGTAACTTGGTGGGAACGCGCAGCCTACCTTTCTGCATTAACAGAAGCCGGGAAAGGTCTCCTCTGTCTGCAGGCAACGTAACTGAATGTCTGGGGCTACGCAGCCCCAGACCGGGCAGGGTGAGGGTGCGGGGCTGGGCCGGGGCACAAAACCCAGCTGGCTGGGCCGTGGCGGCTGCAGAGCTGAGCAGAGCCTGAAGCGGGGAAGACGGAGCAACTGCACGGGTGAGAAGAGCTGAGCAGTATCATCCCGTAACTTCAAGCTATGGTTTTCAAACCTACTGACAATATTTCTGATTAAAACAATTAAAGTTTTATTCAGTTTGTTTATTGCAGTATTAGTAATCTGGAAAAGAGATTTGCAGTAATAATGCTCATGTTTTTTCCTACTGTTAAAGCTTTTATTATGCTGGCCTTGCCAGAAAGCACATTGTAAGAGCTTGGATTCAAAATTAAATATGACCTCAGTGTTTTAAAATACAATTACAATAGCTATCCATTTAGTATTTTTTTTTTCACTTTTGACAGATGGTCTATATACTTATGTCAGTTTTTAAAGGCGTTATTTTATGCTATGCTATTCAACATATTCCAGCTGCTGTAGTAAATAGTGATGAAAAGGGATGTTGAAGAAATACATTACACGAACTGCTTCTTCAGTTAAATTACTGTAGTGTCCCATATCACGTACTGTGCATAGGTAAAGAAAAAAACTACCATACTTGATAAGAGAAACTTATATTATTTATATGGAACAGAACAAACCAATTTACAAGAAAGGCACTTAAGTGGGAAGCTTATTTATTAATGAGTGTAGTACACAAGCTAATGGGGTTGTAATGCAGATTCACCTAAAGCTCGGAGGACAGCAGTCTCCAGGCACTGTTCACCACTTCAAAAGGAGAGAAAGCATACTTCAGAAATATTTCTGCACAATTCAAAACATAGTTATGTAAATTACACTTTGTTTGTCTCATCTTGGCCAGAAGGATATTCTGTGATCGTCTCCATCTCTCCTGCCATAGGACATCGGTGGAATTTCACAGCAAGAATCTCCCAAGTGCCAGGACTGCAATTTACAGCTTGTGTTAGGTCCCACTTTGTCCTCCGTGGTGAGATTGTAGACAGCTTGTGAGGTCAGGCCAGGTGTGCATCCCAGAGCAGCACCTGGACGCCAGTGGCAGGCACCCCAGGGGTGGAGAGGAGCGGAGCAGGCTGCGACCAGGCGGTGCACGGAGGGCACAGCTTGTTTACACTACAGCTTCCGTACTCGGTCTTCAACAAGCTTCTTTTGAGAGGTAGAGTTTTATAGTGTCTTATTGTAGTTAATTATAACAGCAGCTTTTTGAAACAGTATTTTTATTGGTTTTATTGATGTGACCGACAGTTTTTCCAATCCCTGCTGTTGTAGGGTTGTATTTCTGTGCAAGTTTTGGTTTGGAGGCATAATTGGTAAGAAGCAAAACAAATTCTTCATTGGGTGATGCCCTTTTAGGAATGGTCCTGCCAATGCAAGTGCGAGAAAATCTCAAAGCCCTGGAGAAAGGCTCTGGAGAAAGACAGAGAGTGTACTTATTAACTGTGAGGTTTTAATTGAGCTGTATTAGCCGTATTCTCTAAGCATCCTGTTCTCAGTCTATGCTGGCATCAAACTTGGATGATGAGTGCCTGTTAAGAACCCAGATTTTCGTAAGTTTCATGATTGTTTCATCTGATGCTAAATTGCTGTAAAGTGGCAGTGTTTCTGTGGTTTCTGAGTGTTTGTACCTGGCTTTAATAAATAAATAAATGCCATTTCTTTGCACTGGCGTCAGAAGCCTCACAGTAACATGGGAGGGCCCGGCCAGACTCAGGGACTTTGTCTGATCCCTTTCCTGCCATACTTCCACCCGTACAGCTGCTCCTGTGTGAAGAGCATCCGAAGGGCCTCAGTGATATGACAAAACTATTTTCACAATTTTTTGCAGCAGCAGGTGGGCAGCACATCTCCAGTTGTGGTGGGAACATGCTCATCGGGTCATGGGCTCATCTCTGCCCCTGCATCCCTGCATCTGGTGGGAGATCCCACACGTCAGGCATAAAATGATCCAATGTTCAGTCCTAAAAGGAGATGCTCAGAGGGACTGTGACCCAGTCTGGGAAGCTGGTTTGAAAAATGGCCTTATGAGTTCAATTCCTAAGAGGTTCCTGATTTATCTGTATCTTAATTCATTTTAATAGGCTGGAGTATCTGCTGTTGATTATAATTCTTGGTGCTCACTTTCATCTTGAATTTGTGCAGTAACATATGTCAAGGTGGACATCCGAAGTCAGTCTTTAGTTTCCTTCCTTCAATTTCCCTGTGTGCCAGTGGAGATCAGAGACCTGGGTCTCACAGCAGCATTATGAGGACAGTAATGTGTATTTTAACTGCCTTAGTTGGGGGGAGGGGGGGGTAATCCATGCATAATTGGGATTGTATCTAAGTTAAGTAGAAAAATGTAAAATTTACTTCAGATACCATTTTGCAACTGGGTTATCACGATGAGGCACACTTGTAAACAGAGGTGTTGGTTTTGTGAACAGGGTGGTGCCCTCTGGCAGTTGCACAGAGAGGGCAGAAAGAGGGGAAAGCTGTAGTGAATATCCTGGAACAGAGGAGCTGAGCGGGGAGACGGAGGAAGTCTGGTGTGCGGTGTAAGGGTCCCCTGCAGCCCGCCCTAACACAGTTAATTGCCTGTGATAAAACCGACCTTGGAAATCTGATGGGAGAATTCTTTTATATAGGAAAAAATGTTTTGTAACAATTTTTTGTAAGTGCTAAAATTAACTGACTTTCTTTTAACCTAATTATAGATAGAACTGATGGTATCACCTATGCTTAATGTTGCCGAACATCTTGGGTGAGAGTGTGTTGCTGCTTATAACTTTGCTGAATATTTGCTTTTTGCTTTAAAGCATTTCATATGAAGTGTCTACTTAGTTGTTGCTAATTGAGGGTCTTTTGGGCATGTGATTGATTTCCCCCATTCTCAATCCAGAGCAGGTTGGTCCTTTCCAACAAGAAGATACACAGAAATTTTTTTCTTTTATTTTTTAGACAAATCTTCTAGTTGTTCTGCTGCCAAACCCACTGATTTGAAACAGAAATATTTATGAAGAGGCTACTCTGATGTTAGGAGTATTTTTGTTCTCCAAGTATGGCCAAGCTGTTGGGCCTTTGGAAAGTGTTCATTTGTTAACAGCTTAGTCTTTTGCTGATGTGGTATTTTTAGAAAGGACAACCAAAGCAGTGTTTTCTCCTGCAGTTGCTATTTTTCTGGCAGCCCTGGGCAAGCCCTAGGTGTGTTATGCTGCCAGTTTGATTTGCTCTCTGTTTTATTCCCAAAGACCTGGTTTCCTGTCCATCTATTCTGCATTACAACTTGGAACCAAACTTCTGTCAGGAATAAAACCAGTACCTTCAAGGGGAATGGGTCTCTTTGGACAGGAGGTCTCTGGGCCATTTCTGGGGCTGAGCACAAAGGCGATACAGCCCTGCAGTGCTGGTGAGCACCAGAACTATGGTTTTCTTGACCTGTCTCCACGACTTCTGCTAGTGTGGAATAGAAATATGCAGAATGAAATCTGGAGAGAACAAGAATTAGTTTGGAAAATATTTGGCTGGGAGAAAAAAAAGAAAGCAGTATTTGAATTGGTGACCAGCATGGAGGTGGACCACCAAATCCTCTGTAGAGAAGTAAGGTCAGAGAATGAGTAGCACTGACACAGCCTGAACAAGGTGATAGGCAGGAGGATGGGTGGTGGCCAGCGTAGAAAAAGGGCAGCAAATTGAAACTGGGCAATATAAGGAGAGGGTAGGATGTTGGCATTGAGTGGGCAATGAAACAGGGCTTTGGGCGTTGGAACACAGGGCAGAAAATTGAGATGGGTGAAGAACCGTAACTTTTTAGTGGTTGTCTTTGTACCTTACTATTGTTTTAACAGAGATCTTTGTCCATAGTGAGATAAACTTCTCTGGAAACACAATAAATACGTTCAGGAAAAATAAGCCAAGACCACACATAGTATGGTTTTCCTTGAACCTGTTTCTTGTGTTCCTAGAGAAGTCTGCCTCTCACTGATTGTTTTGTTTCCTCCATGGTCTCACAATGCTGTATCCCAGGGCAAGATCTTGTTTGAAATCTGTGTCTCTCTATATAGGATTCCAATCAAAACTTTAATGGTACAGGGCAGTGAGTAGCATTTAATGACCTTCAGTGCTATCACTTGAGTCTTTTGGGCATTGACATTGATTTTCCTTATCTTGGCATGTGAAGACAGGAGTCTCACTCCCTTCTTTAAAGTGTTTGCTGGTACACACTAGTAGCACAGAATAAGCAGGCAGCATCTTTCCAGGCATCACAGCTGGCCACGACAATGGGCTGCATGCACTACTTTCTTAGACAACCTCGATATGGTACCTGAACTTCATTAATTGCAAAAGTCAGAAAAAAGACTAGGCCATTTGGATAGCTATGTATTTTGCTCAGGAGGTACATCTGTATATTTTACATTTGTATATGATAAGCAGCTTTGTGTGCAGGTGCTTCTTTTTCAGGGTAAAAGGTATCTATAAGAATTTAAATCCTTAATAATATATAAAAATAGAATGGAGAAAATATTGCAAAGTTTGTATTAGAAAGAATAAGTCTTACTAAGTTTTAAGTTGTTATAATCTTCCATAAATGCATCAATTTCTTCTTAATAGGTCTTAAAAGGAACTGTGGTAGGGGCAGCTGAAGAAAAATTGCAGTGTTTTTTCTGTTCATTGCAGCTCTCATCCTTTTTTTAATCTGTTACTACTGTCGTACAGATACTTCATTTCTAAGAAGCTAAATTAGACTGTGTAAGAATATGCTTCCCCATGAATTTCAAGCTTAAAAAGCTGCTTTGTTCATTGATTCAGTTGTGGGGAAAAAATGCAACACAGACATACCGCTATTTGAACTCTTTATTTGCCACATTTACAATATTAATAACACTGTTTCTAGAAGTTGTCACATCAAGTAAAAGATCTTCATTCCAGACCGTCTTTTGGGGCCAAATTGAGACTGGATGCATGCATTTAATAAATCGTAGTCTCAAGTAGTCATTTTTGTAAATAATTAGCTTCAGTGAAAGAATAAGTTAGCATATTGTATGCATCTAATGTTGCAAATGTACATACAGCAAACTTTCCTATTAATCAACAGTCAAGCACTGCAAGTTGGGTCTCATACATAATGAATTGTTCTTAAACCTCATGGGTTTCATTGATAGAAAAATAAGAGAAAACACGAGTGTAGTAAGCTTTTGAATAAAATTTAACGAGATTGCTCTGCATCCTGTAATTGTTTTGGAATCATTAGAGACCAGATAATTCATCTGCAGTTTTGGGGTGGCTTTAGCCTTCATCTATCAAAGAAAGACTATTTAAATGACATTTAGGTGTTGATAAAATACATTTTTATTTGTTTCAACAATGAAGGCTTCATTGAAAATGGCAGCTAAATGTATGTATATTATGTAAAGAATAATGCTGCGTGACTGAGTCTCATTTTAATGTTAATTTTTGTGTTCTAATTATTACTGATTCTTCCATTTGAAAAGTAATGCACCAGCCATTTCTCTAAGAAGAAAATTATTTGATAAGACAACCATCTGAATGCTACTATAGAGATGTGTAGGTATGAGGAAGATTGTAAGACAGCTTTTGCTTTTCAGGCATTGCAGTTTCTTTATACAGGCCTGATTTCTGTTGACTTCATATGCGTGAGACTAGCATGTAGAGTTGTCTTTAATCATTTGTGAAATAAAATAAGAAAATCCGTTGGAAAAAACTATAAAGGACATAAGCTTTTAAATTACACTTGCCTCTCATACGTATTTACTGACAGAAGAGCTACTGTTCAGTTCCTAGAGAATCAGCAGTGTGATTTAGGAACTCATCAAAATTAACTTTACTAATGACTCTAAGCTGTGGAGATGCCTGATCCTCTTCATGAGCCCCAGCCGATTAGTGCCTAGGACTGAGTTTAACCACAGCAGTTCTCTGCCAGGAGACATCCTGAGCTGGTGGTAGCTTTGGCTGGTACTTGGGCCTGTCCGAGTGCAATATCCAGCATAAGAGGCACGAGGGAGCAGGGTGTGTGCTCATGTGCATGGGCTTTGCAGTCTTTGGGCTGCAGCATGGCACCTCACGGGGACACTGACCCAAGGAGCCCTTTTTCTCGCTGGTCTCAAATCACTTAGGGACTCTATGGTCCTGTCAGATGCTCTTAAGTCTGTTTTGTTTCTCACATGACTCGTAGAGGTATTATGGCTCCATCCGAAATTCTTCCCTGAGGTGATGACAGAATTCTACTGTAATTGGGCAATATTCCCAAAAATGTTTTCCTCTCCACCCATGGGCAGATTCTGTCTCTAAGATCATCTCCATAAGCCTGATGTCAAAAAGCCTTCTTTTTCTTCCCCCTAGCATGAGGGTAAAAGCCACTCAGAAGTCCATCCACAGTCTTACTGGTGTTTGACGCTAAGTAGGTCTGCAGTCTCCAAGAGAGCCATGTCTAAATTGCTGTCAGATCGCATCACGCGCTCTCGCCACCGAGCAGGGCTGCCGGGTCACGTCAGAGCCCATTCGTTATAGTTCGAGTCTGCTACAGCAATGGGCCTCTGGTCTTTCTCTCTTAACAAGAAGATTAGCATGACAGCCACATGGAGCTCCTTACGTGCAGTCACAAAACACTTGTTTCGGTTGGGCTTCAATTACCATTGGAACGGCAGCCGAGGTTTGGTCTCCCTGACGCTGAACTACTTTGGGTCTAGCAGTCCTGATCTCTCTCATGGGAGAGTGTCTGCTTTGGGAAGGTTTCTATAACCCTTTCCTTTTTGTTGTTGTTGTTGTTGTTTTGGGGGAGTTTAGAGGAAAGAAAAAAGGACTTTTTAACATTGCCATACAAGATACTGATGTTTGTTTTTCTGCGGTTATATTTCTTCCCTCTGTTCCCTCCCCTTTATCAATGTATTCATGTCAGAGCTTTTTTCATCCTTATTGGACATACAGTAATTTTTGATAATTTTTGGACTCGTGTAAGGCACAAACCTCTAAGAAATCATATGGCTAAAGCAGCATAAAAATACACAGGATAAAAAAAAACTGATCTGTCCCACTGATGGTAATTCTTCCTATTTACCCCAGCATGGAGGTACTTTTCGAACTGGGGACGCTGGGTGTTGTGCTACCCTATAAATGTGCTCGCAGATTTCCAGGGACAAACTGTAATGTTTTTTCTGTTATTGGTTTAGTTAAAATGTAGTGTTTGTGTCTGCCAGGTAGTTCTGTCTCTTTTTCCTGTTGCAAATGTACTCATTGTGAAAGTATAGGAGCTGGGGAGTCTGGCAATGGAGAGCACAGGGAAGTTAGGGCCCTGTTTTGGAGACAGATCGTTGCCTTCTGCCCCTTCTTGCCTCCTGCAGGATCTGGGTTTGCTTCTTGGTGTTCCTCCTCTGCACTCTTCCCTTCTTTCTTCATCTGTCCACGTTAGACTCCATGATATGGACTTTCTACTCTGTCGATTTTGTTGAAGAACATGGGCGTTGCCTGAGCATTTTTCTTGAACTTGAGGGTCTGTCCCTCCTTAGAGAAAGAGGGAGAGTATTCCTTTTCTAGCAGGAAGCCAGTGGCACACCAGTCCGTATAGAAATGCTGTTATCACAGTGATGGCAGGCCAGGAGCAGGGTTTGGTGAGATTTTGTGCCATCTGTATCATGAAGAGTACAGCTGATGATTGCTTTCGCAGCATTCAGATCATTTCAAGATCCAAACCCCTCTTAATTAGGACCAATACATTTATATGTTACTATACAATTTATTGGTAATGAACAAAATTGCTTATGGTCTTTGTTCAGGAAATAGTGAAAGAAATTATGGGTTAAAAAAAAAAACATAAAACAGTATGTGTCTGAGTGTCCAAATATCATTATTTTTCACATGCCTTAATGTAATAGGATATTGCAAACCCTATGATCTTCAGCGCAATGTGTACCACAGTGTCAAAACACAATTCAGTTATTGAGTAACAGCCTAGCAAAAAAAAACCAGATTTCTGTGATAGGAGATTGGGTAGTTGGATGTGAAAACAGACGTTCCGTATCTTTTTTTTTTCCTCTCTCTTTTTCTATTTTTTTATTTTAGGTCTTTATCCCTGCTGTTATCTGAGTGGCAGTGTTGTAGTTACAGTAATATAATATTGCAATTATCTGAGTCTACCCATATGTGCCAGTGGCCCTTTGCTGACTGCAGTCTAGTTGCATAGGGAGTTGCAGTTTTTGTGTTAGTTGGGGAGCTTTTTTGTTTTGTATTTTAAATGGATTGTAATAGAGGGGAATCTTCATTACCTCAGCATCTATAGCAGTTCATAAACTTCCTAGGCAAACCACTAGAGGGTGAGGTAGATATCAATGGATAAAACATGTAGGTGTATGTGGCTACAGACAGTGGAAGTAGCATTGTTTGCTATGTTCAACCAATCAATTATATTTAATATATACATAACATTTATATAAATATACAAATAAATATATAAATACTTTGTGGGTGCTGATATGACATTGTCATAATATTTTCCTACCTTTGCCCTAAGGAAACTGCCAGCAGAGCCATTGTGGTATATTCTTTTTATTTTAAATCAAGCAACTCAAGGTCCATCTTGTAATCTTTCAGTTAAGTTTTATTAAAGACTGACAGAGGCAAAAAGGAGCTCAGAAATAAAATAAATAATTTAAATCCTACCAATTTAGAAGATGGGTACTCGCTGAGGCTTTTTATCGTGAAACACGGCATTTCTCTGGTTTTCATAATGGTTAAGCTATTTAGAATGATACTGAAGCCAATTTGCTGCTTACATGTTTATTTTGGAAGCACGTTAGAAACTTCCAGTTCTTGGCAAGTGGTTTGGAAGGAGCCTGTTAAACTGAAACAGGTGGCATTTCTGATTTTCTCCCCCTTTGCTCATACCGTGTTTTCCTTTAGTTCGTCACATGCAAACTCATAAGAAGTCATGGAAGAGACATGGCTGGGATAGGAACCTCGGGAGGACACTTCTCAGCTGCATGGAAGCAAGAGCCTGGCGTCTTCCCTAGAGTGTGTGGGGGGTCAGGCTTAAAAAAGAGCTGCAATTGAAATAAATATGTAGGATTGCAATAAAAGCGATATGGAATAGCTGTTGTACATGTAAAGTGGAGCAGTAAGTCTGCACCAGGGCTGTGGTGGATTCCCGGGCTGGGACCGACCTTACATTGCTCTTGGACTTTACCACCACCGCAGGCTGAACTCACGGGCTGGAGAGCTGCAGTTGCTCCTGGCCTGTAAGAGTGTTCTCTTGAGAGAGATCCAAAACTTTAGGCAAAAAAAAAGAAATAATTTTTGTATAGGTTAAAACAAGCGTGTTTTTTTCTTTGAGGACTGTGTAGTTTTAATTAAGCATTACATAGTAAAGCCATGCAGAGTAGTCATTTGCAGCTGAACAGTCATTTAACGTCAACAGAAAGTTAAAAAAAAAAAAGGCACCTAATTTATTGCACACACATCATCATCAGGGGCTGGTACACTAATGCAAACAAATAAAGTTTCAGTTTAAAAAACAAAAAACCTACAGTAATTTCTCAGTGACCAGGTAAAAATACAAAAAGAAATGCCACTCTGAATTTTTTGAGAAGCCGGACAACACCTAATACCATTCAGTAATGAAAGCAAAGTGAGATGAAAGTCTCCAGTGAAAGTGTGGATGATTTAAATAACCCTACTGCATTTTAAATAAATACTTCTCATTATTCTAGCCACATTGCAAAAAAGGTGCTGGTGCTTTTTAAGGAAAGATAATGAACTTCTCCAAGGCAAAAGTAAAGCAGTTGGATTTCTTATAGCTTCTGGGTTTTTTTGTTTTGTTTTGTTTGATTGAATGTTTGTTTTTGCATTTTTGGATGAACATGCTTGTTTTATTTTCCTGTATAAAAATAAAATCTGTGATTCAACCAGATATTTTTAAGACTTAAGCTTTCCGTAGGTAAATCAGAGAGCACATGGCCGCTTGGCCGTGACTTTGCGTGCCAGTGGCTGGGCACCACTGGTGGCTGTGCAGCCAGGAGCAAGTCCCTTCCTCTGGGCTTCTCCAAGGGAAGAGACATAAAAAAAGAGGATGCCCTTTTCGTGTTGTTCCTTGCTAAAGATGAGGCTCAAATGGTTAATGTAAATGTTAGACGGGTATTTACCTCTAATATTACTCAAACTTTTTACTGTCCATCTTCACATTTGGAACAGGCTGCCCAGGGAAGCAGCTGAGTCAGCATCCCTGGAGGTCTTCAAAAACGGTTAGATGCAGAGCTTAGTGACTTGGTTTAATGGTTTAATGGTGGACTTGGCAGTGCTAAGTTAAAGGTTGGACTGGAAGATCTTGGAGGTCTTTTCCAGCCTAAATGATTCTATGATTCTATGATGAAAGATTAACATATGGAATAGGGCATTCAGAAACCTTCCAAGGAAGCCTAACATTGAACAGAGGAATTTCACACCAGGGGGAGGAAAATTTGCCATAACGTAATTCATCTGCTCTCCTTTTCTTCTTATGAATGTTTTGAGACCACTTCTGCCATGCTTTTTGAAATGTACGTATGGTTTAGTCGGACCAAAGTGTGGCTTTGAAGCCTCAGAAAAGCCTTTTAAAGGCAGCTGGTGTTTTAAGTTGAATTTTTAATGACAAGGTAGTTTGTAGAAGGAATACTGCTATGCAACTTTGGAAGGAGAACGGGGAGGAGGAAAGGGAGGGGAGGAGGGCTGGTAGAAGACACCCATACATTAGTTATGTTCTTTCTTTTTCTTTATTAATGTCATCAAATTTCCAGGAATAGTTGTTAGCATTTCTAGCCAAGCAAAATTAAGGTGAAGATTTTTCTATCTTTCTGCCTGTGTGAACGTTTCAGTGCACACGTTGGTGAATCGACTTTGTATTCTACAGGAAAAGAAACCAATGCATTCTTAGAAAGCACCACCTTTTCTTGCAGAGCTTTTCTTTTCTTGACCATGGTAGTAAATGGAGATTGGAGATCTGAAAATGTGTGAAGTGGTTGGAGAACATCCCAGTAAAAATATCCAGAGATGTTCAGCAGTGACAAGGGGCTGTCCTTACAAATGTTAATTTCAATTAAGCCTTACATCCAAACCTTCTTGTCCAGGAAGACCCGGTGGAAGGGAAACGTATGCGTGGTGGCGGTGGAAATATATCCATGCCTTGGGATAGCTGTGCTGTGGTACGCAACAGGCTCTTGTAGCCCTCTCAGCCGCACAAACAGGTAAAGCAGCTGCTGTAATTCCTGTCAGGGAAAGGGAAGGGCCTTTGGTGGGCCTTTACTCTGCTCCTGACAGTTAAATAAGGAGGTAAAGGCCTGAAGGTTATGTTGTGGCTTTAGTCAAAGCCCTGAGAAGCCCAAATGACAGCATCAGCCTCGGAAGCACCACACCTCGCCGACATCAGGGTGCTGTTCCCCATCTGCCCTGGGGAGAACAACGGTACTTGGAGCTTTCCTGGGTCAGGAGGAAATGGCAGGGCCTCTCCGCCAGCCCCAGGCTGGAGTGGAGTGGTTGGAGGCAGAGCCGGGAGTCCGGCTGCTGGGGGACTGCCTGCTTGCAGAGCAGCGAGGAGACATATTCTTTCGGTTTTATGATGATATTATAGTCCAAATCATTTCCAGACTCCCGAGTATGTGAAGCAAGATGATGTGAAAACCATAAGGTTACTGTAGTTTTGAGTGCTTTCTATGCTCTTCTGGATAAATGGAGCAGAAAAGTCTCCCAACTTCTCTTGGAGATTCCAAAGGCATTATTATATCCTGTAGTTATGATATTGTCATAGCTCTAACAATCCACAGTAAAACTGAGCCCTATTCTGCTGAGTGTTGTACATGTGCAGAATAACTGATTATCCTTGGTGTCGAGAGCTTGGTTTGAGGTCTGTGTCATACAGATATTCATGTGAAAATGTTTATGCACAGATTCTCAGACTTCCTTTTGACTTCCTTTTTTTTTTTAGCAAAGAGATTATTAAATAGCAAAATTACATAAAGTAGAGATCAGTTTCATGAAGCAAATTGATACTACTTCCCCCCTCCTCCCCTCCAAAAAAAAAAATCAAAAGCTGTGAGTAGTTTGGTAAATAAATGGAAGGAGAAATAGGTTTGCACTTAATTTCTAGCAAACTGGATCCAAAGCTGATTCTTCATTTACATTTTTCTTCCGTTCCAAGCCATCAACTCATCGTAGTCTTGTGCAACTGGAGAATTTTAATTGTCCACTTCTGTGTCCCTCTTCTTCTGTTCTTCTAATCAGTAATTATGTGGCCTTCAGTGGTTAACAATTAATCAGAAAATGAACTGGGGCTGGGGGAAATTGCAGGGGTGTTTGATCATGCACCGAACGAGCGAGGGTTTTGCTTCTGAGAGTAACCCTGAAACAGCTTCCAACTGCACATCATTTATCCTGTCCAGAGGCAGGGCGGGTTGGTGTCTGATTACACGGGTGTCCTGTTGTGTTCAGCTTCATGAGCTTTTGTGGATCAAGCATTTGAAGGCATTAGGTCTTTTTGCAAAGGTGCCTTGTGGCAAAAGCAGACCTGGTGTCTTTCATGCCATTACTGGTACATGACACGTTTCATTTTCTTAGGCTTTCTGCTAGGAGGTAACTAAAAAAATATTTTCTCTCACTTGCAGTGCACTCAAGCATACTGGGGAATTTGTTTTGTTTTGCTTTTTCCCCGTAACTGTATGGCAGATGTTTTCTTCTGTTTCAGGATCTCATGTATTTTGATATTTCTACAATTTTCTCTACTTTCTACTCCTTTGTGACACATCCAACCTATCACCAGAAGACTATTCTGTTGAGTTTTACCAGCACACTGTTGAGAAACTTGTTGTTCTGGGGTCTGGCTGTATTTCCAGCTGGGGAAAAAAGAAAAATGCAATAAGCAGAAAATCAGAAAGCTTCAGGATAGTGTATCAGTGGTATTTTAGATTCAGGGTACAAGATCATTGCTGGCAGGGATTGCTGTTTTGGCAGTTGCTCTTGATGTTGCCTCCTTATCGCTCTTCCCATGGTTTGTCTCGGGTGCATTGCCAGTGGGCTGTGTTTGGTTACGGGTACACTGAAACCGGTCTGTGCAGTTTTGAGTGGCACCTGCCACACCACGGTCTTGTAAAGCATCAGGAGAGCACCACAACCTCTTCACCGATTCTGCTTTGCCTAGCCGAGAGCATATGGCTTGGGAAACATGGCTGAATATTATCTGGTGTTCACATTTTCAGTGCTCTCACCCAGGCATTGCTCTTCCAGAGAAAAAGAAGAAAAAAATAGCTAGAGAAAAAGGACATTTTTGTTTGCGGGTGCTTTCTGTTCGTTTGCTTTGCTCTTCAGTATCCTGAAAGCATGAGCTGCCATTGAAAATCAAATGAGTTCTCAATTGCTTCCTTCCAATTCAATAAGTGGAAGAAAGCAGAAACCTGCCAACGTCGCTGGAAGGAAACGCGGAAGAGGAAAGCACTGGCTCTGCAGAAAGCTGTTTCCTTTTCTTCTTTCCCCAGGGAAAATCCCTAGGGAGACCGAACTGCACCCATAGGGGATGTGGTGGAGGAGCCTCACCTCCTTCCCCCGGGGAGGCATGAGGATGTGTCCTCTACCAGCCTCTTGGACTTGGCCGGTTTTCTCTCCTTGCTCCCTGATATTTCCCACTTATGCCTAGTGTTTCCTTCACCAATCCTTTATTTTTTTAAACAGGTGTAAGCAACCTTGTGTCATTGTTGCATTTCAGGAGGTGATGAGGATGAATTTTGTTACTGCTGTTAGGACTCTTCACTTTTGTCAGAGCAGAAAAAAGATGTTCAGTCTGTGACTCAGGATTGAATGCTTTTGCGATGATTCAGTCTTCTGCTAATGCAGGGAGTAAGAATATTCATTTTTATAATTTTTATAACTAATAGTTCTACAATTCTCTCTCTGTCCACAGGGCAGAGGCGTCGGCGGGCTGCGAGGTGTGCGAAGGCGCGGAGGAGATGACGGAGCCTCTGAAGCAGTGCACGGCCTGGCTGCGCGCCTACTTCTGCGAGCCGGCGAGGACAGAGCAGCTGCCTGTGCCCCCCTTCCACCACCCCCTGCTCCAGCGAGGTCAGTGCCACCAAAGCCTTGGCTTTGGCTCCTCTTGCCCTCATTCTTGGCCACAGCGGTGAAAATGATGCAGATCAGCTCCTGCCGTGTGCTGGCTGGAAGGTTTGAATATGAACACATCTGCTTGGCAGTAAATTTTTCAGTAAGGTGGTTGCTCACTCAAGCTGTCTTCTCACCAGCATCATGGGGGATGAGGCTTGTAATGGACAGTTAGCCAGCACTACAGAAACACCATGCAGTTAGGTTGCATAGGGAGCTGTGATTAGTTTTACATTTAATTCCTCAAAGTCACCATATTTTGATATTTGTAGACAATGAACAAGTGCTGTTACAAAGTAGTTACGATGCTCATGTGTTTAGATGAAAACGTGACCTGAGAAAAGTTCCTCCTTACCGTTTTCCATTTACTGAATGTTTTCCTGAAGACCTTGTAACAGAAGCCAATCACATGAAATGAAATGAAATAGACCCCAGGATTTTAAAAAAAAAAAAAAAATCAGAAGTCTGCTTTTTGCAGTGGCTTCTTGTCTCTCCATGAATGTAATCATTTCCCAGTGAATAAAATTTTCATTTTCTGAGATCTATTTTTTAATTGAATTAGATTCCATAATAATATAGCACCAAAAAGGGGCTAATATTCTCTGTGCTACAAAAGGTAAGATAGCACTGTTCTTTATATAAAGTCCAAAATATATGTGCTTTTTCTTTTTTTGTGTGTGGTTCTGGGTGAAAGACACTTTTTAAATATGGGTGCATAGGTTTGTGTTTTAAAGTGTAGGAGCAATACATCAGTACTCATGTGAAACAATTGCCAGTTTTACGTGTGGAAAGGAACAGCTGTTTTTGTAGGCATGCATTCACAATACTCTGCTGTGTCTACTGCTAATTGCTGTTTTTGTTCAAATTCTTATAAATAATAGGTTTCTTCTTGCTGTTGCACTTTCTTATTCTTAAATATCTCATGGCAGTTGCAAGGAGCAGAACAAAACCAAAATGCAGTTTTTCTGCAGAGCGTTCTACAGATAATCAGACTTTTGTTTTCAAAGGGTGGGAGTTGTAAGTTTTATGAACTTTGCATGGTACCTTTATTTTAATGGTGAACTTCTATACTAATTCTTCCATGTTATGAAAACTTCTCAGTGCAACTTTCCTACCCAAATTACAGGATAGGTGCTGAGTGTTTTTAAAATTTTAAGTTGTATATTGCGCTGTCTCCCTCTAATATTTATGCACACATTCTCATTTTTAATGATTAGAAAAAGTATTTAAAACTTTTAGTGAAACCATCCAATTAACGTATGGGAGATTAAGCACTGGTGACACTATGATATATGATTTGTAAAAATTGCCAAAATGTTCACAAAGTACCACCTTCTAGGTGACTACGTTATCATCCGAGTATTTTTTTATTAGCTGGGATGAAACTAGAGAGCTGTATTGTGAAAACTTTAGGGTTGGGATGATCATGAATGGGCAAAGCTGTGTAAGAAAGAGTTATTGCTGCTGCTCATTCCATCTTTGATAAAAACAGAGGAATTCTGTTTCCCAGATGATTCACCAGAAGACTGTAAAACATTTAAAGTAATGCTTCTACTTTTATTAATTTTTCTAACTTGGCTACTGAATTCTTCTCAGCTTGGCTGATGAAAAATTGTGCTGCTGATGTTGCAGTCGCTCCTGTTCTGGGAGTCCAGCACCAAGCAGGTCAGAGCTGCTGGGGGGCTCTGACCCTCCTCTGAGCAGCCGCCGCCCTGGGCACGGGCACCCGGCTGGCACCCGTCTCTTCTGGCGGTGGCCGGGCGGCTCTCTGGCAGGTGCGGGAGGTGGCCGCTGGCCATGAGTGCCCCGCGGGGTCTCTCCAGCGTGGTGGCACCGGTGGCGTTGTGGAGGACCCAGCTCTCCTGCCCTCGCGCCGGGCAGCGGTTCTGGTGGGGGGTCTGACCTCTGCGTGGCGGGTTCCGTGCTGGGCGGGACTGAAGCGTTTTGCTCGGTTTAGTGTGTGCAGGTCCAGGTTGTTTTAATTTAGGTCAATTATTTGTTCTTGGTCTGAGACCAGGTGTGCATGCTTTACGGGGGGGGCACGTCCGTAATGGAAATGCTAACATAGGATTAATTGGCACAAGTCACATTGATGTGATGCCGTTTGTAATTATCCTCTTGTATTTTCTTCTTAATACTACTTTCATATAACAGTAGAAAATGATATTGGGAGGAATGTGGAAATACATGTAGAAAAATTGAAGAAACTATTTTTAGAAGTTATTTAGTAGGAATATAGGGTAAAAACTGCATTATAATGGCTTAAAGTGTACATTTCAATTTATCTGTAAGTGAGAGTTGCAGTACTGCTAAATTAAGAATTTGGTATTTATTTACTTTTTCACATTTACATTTGAAAGTGCCTACTCATTTCTCCAGGCACGTAAAAATGCAGAATAAACATAAGTGAGAGCAAGAGGATCCAAAGCTGTGAAGGCTTTTCTCTTCATACTGAGTTCCTTACACGTTTCTGTTCATCAGCAGCTCTCTAATGAGTCGTCAAAACCTTTGGCCCACCTTTTCTCCCTTCCCAGGAAGTGTGACCATTTACAGTACCATTCTCTGATCCTGTGTGGTGCGAGTTCCATCATCCAGTGCTTTTGTGATAAGAACTGATTATTGGATATTTTCTTTCTTGTTAGTCAGTGCTTAGATCAAACTTTCTTTTAATTTTCTTGTGTGGTAGCATCATCTGAGGACAGTAGGGGTTTTGCTTACCTTATGGCTTGGCATATTTACAAAATGACTCTTAAAAATGAGTATAAAGTGCTTTCAGGATGAAGCACTTCTCAATAAATCATCAGTTTTCTGCAGGTACTTTTGTACCAAATACTCAGACACAGTTCCTTATGGAGAGAAAAATACTAACATTTAACTTCATGATAGCAAAAGCTGAGAGATTAGCAAATTCAGAAGGTAAAGGTGCACTCCTGCAGATGGAAGAAAGCCATCCTTGCACCATGGTGGCACCCAGCACTGTTTGTTCCCTGCCACTTGAGGCAGCGAGCACCTGTAGCTGCTCTTGCTGTTGGCCTGGTGGTGCAGCAGCCCAGCTACTTCAGGCCTTCAGCGCTCCAGGAACAGGCTAAGGGATGCAGTCATTGGCCACCTGAAAAAAAAATCAGCTGTATGCTTTCTTTTTCTGGGCTCCTGGAGAAGCGAGGCACCATCCATCCGTCAGACACCGAGCCCCTTCCAGCAATCCCCGCACTGGCTGTGAAAATATAATAACCGTGTCATTATGCTGCCGTAATTTGGCTGTCGAGTGCGTGTGCATTACCACCGCACTGGCAAGCTGGATTCTGACACTTGCTGTTCCAGCCACACATCTTGTGTCCTGGACTTTCTAAAGTGCCTTTAATTCTCTAAATTACTATTAAAAGGGGGAAAAGTATCTAAAAGCACTCCAAATACGGAGTTAACCATTCCACCTCGTAACTCATCAGTGGTAAAGTTTGAATCTGAAGTGCTGGTGCTGGAGCACAGCTTGAGGCAGGCATGATAAGTTCAAAGATGGTTTCTCCACACCTCCAGAATTTGTCAGCTTACCAGCTGTCCACTTCCAGCATATGCAGCCAATTTTATTTTTTTGAAAATATAATTGAAAAGTGGAACTTTCAGTGATTTGTATCATGGCCAGTGCTCAATGCAGAATTTCACTGAACTAGGAAAAAATAGGCTTTTCCCACTTCTCTGCAGCATGACTTCAAGGTGTTACACCTCGGGAAAATCACCGAACATTTATCATGGAGAGTGATTAATTGGCCTTAGTGTACCACGGTCATTAGCCCCCTTTATATGTGAAGAAGAAAAATTGACCTTGTTATTGTTTTGAAGCCTATGCATGAGTTGCTTGATTTGTGAGTTCATGAAATGGTAAAGGAAATGCTAAATTGGCCAGTCATGAATTTCCTGACTTTTCTTTATTTGTGTCTTACAAACTTACTGGTTGAGACTGCAGAAAGCATTGCAGCGCTGGGCGCTGCAGCAGGGAGCAGTTGTGTGTTTTCAGACCAGATGGCTTATTAGAGCAGCAAGAGCAGAGGAAATTGGACGCATACAAGAGTTTTCCTTTGCCCTGTGACAAGCTGCAGCCCTGGGGCTCTGCTCTTTGCGTGCCATGCTATGTCCAGCCGCCGTCATCACTGGATGAGCTCTTTTAGCTTTGCAAAACAACACTTTTATTTTCTCAGAGTCCAGAGTTCCTCAGTCATGTCCCTGTACCGGAGGTGTGGACCCAAAGTGAACATATTTTGTGGCAGTCCAGCTTGGCTGCCCTGCTGCTGCTTCATATAAGCTGCGAATTACTGTGTCTGTGCGAGGGAGGAGGCCTCTGCAGGTCCGTCAGCAGCGTTGCCTGTAACCGAGGGCAGAAAAAAACCGTGCAAAAAGCTAGAGGAGGTACAATTTGAGGCTGGAGACCAGGAAGGTGAGCTTTGCAAGCCAACTTAGTAGCTGAAATTTCCTGTGTATAATGGATGTTCATCCAAGAAGGGATATTGATGAAACACCTCATACATAATGGGAGCAGAGTCTTCAAAGGCATCGGTAGCACCTCCGTTCTCCCTTCAAGATGACTTCGCTCCATACCCAGGCCTGTAATCAATAATTACCCTGTGATTTCCTGGGAGCCTTCTTGTTCAGAAACTTGAACCAAAGCGCGGTAGACTAGTGAACCTGACGTAGTCACCACCAAAGGGCAGCGAAGCACACTGTAAAATACTGGTTACCAGCTGAAGAAACTATTTACTTTCATAGTTGTTGTGTCACCTCTGTGGAGTGGGACTTTGTCCTCCAGCTAACGGGGGAGACTCTTGCTCCTGTGCTGTACAGTCACCAGTCCCTCCTGGGTTCTGCACATGTTTGCGGGATCTCTCCCTCCACAAAGCACCTATAAAGAAAATCCTTACAGTAATATCATCTCGATTGCTCTTTCACCTTACTCCTGGTGGGAGCACTTTGCTTCACTGTTCTTGCACATCCTAAACTATTAAAAAATTGCAGCAAATCAAGATAAAATTGTAGCAAATTAAGATAAAAGATAGAAGATTAAAATAAAAAAGTAGATGTCCTGCATTCTGTCTGTAACTCAGCAAAGACCAAAGTATCTTTTTCCTTTTTGTGGTTGAAATGCTGGAATAACAAGTTTTCTGAAGGTAGTGGGGTTGTTTATTTGATTTACTTCTGAGACATCAGGTTCAACATGCCCTGAATGCTTACATTTAAAGGAAGTATTTTTAAAGATCATGCTGCTTACCCTAATTACTTTGTGCAGTATATCCTAAGAGTAAATTTTTCTCTCTCATGCAGTTTAGCCAAATATTTTTTCAATACATAAAGATTACTAAAATAAGAAAAGCATTAACAGTATTAAGATCAATACAGATCTCTCTTCCCTTGCTTTAAGTTGAAGTAAAAGTTGTAGTAAAAAAAAAATTGTAAAAATCATTTACCTCATTGAGATGCTACCTAGTAAAGCTAGAAGGTTTCAAACTTCGGGTGACAGTTTATGGGTACTAGGATAGTAACTCTGTACTCAAATTCAGCAGGAAAGAAATGGCTGGAAAAAAAGGTAACTCTTTAAAACACAAGAATGAGTAAACTACTCTTCAGGAACTCCAGAAGCAGAGGGTATAGGTCTGAGGATTCCAAGGCTCAAAGTGGAGAAGCCATGAAAAAAAAACTGATCAGAAGAGTAGGAGGAGGACACTCAGGGACATCAGATGCCAGAGCAGACTGACATCTCCTCCATCAGTCCTGAGGTCACTGCACAGCAGCCATGAGCGTTTTATGTAACAACAAAAATATGTAATGTTATGTTTTGGTGATGTACAGCCTTGAGGAGAACAGGAGACAATGGGAATTCAGGGTGAGAAACAGAAAGGATGAATTTGACCCGTGAATGATTTTATTGAGCTGAAGGTAACTCAGATCATTAGTAGAAGAAGTAACCATAAACATTTTAAGTACATCTTAAACTTCAGAGTTTTCTTCTCACTCCTAGAATAATGTTTGCCTAGTGTTAGCAATACAGTAAATACTAAAGTGAATGAAATTTTCACAATTTTTCTATCTTTATTAACTTGTAATTCTTAAAGTGATGGCCTGTGGATATGAGACATCTATAGAGACACACATATGTCTGTAGTTTTAATTTTCTTTACTCCTGTGTATGTCTTGTAACTTTATTGCCCTTTTAAACTAAATTGCACCTACTCTTAAATGACTTTTCTAACGTGATCTAATATACATAAATCCATACGCAGTATCTGAAAATATGCTACCTGACTGGAGCTTGCTAGGATGATAGACAGTTGAAGAACATGGGGCAAATAATTACTTCTGCCTCTTATCAAACAATTGAGTTGTCGAGTTCACTATTCACTCTTCTTCCCAGATATCAGATGTACATTGTTTCGGTATGCAGTAATAGAGGAGAGAGTATGAGAGACATTGTGTCTTCATGTGGTTTTTTTTCACTTTGATTTTAAATTCCTAGATAAGGGTTTGTAAGAGGGAATTTTAAAAAACATTTTTGCTATGGGCAAGCCAACCTAATGGTCAAAATACTGCTTCTCTTTTAAAACTGAACAGGAGCCTCTTTGAGATCAAAATCTTTGTGGCATTTTCCACGTGCACACGGACTGCCCAGACGTGCAGTGGTAGCACACGTACAGAATTGTGGCAGGAAACCTTATGAAGGCATTAGGAGGCAACAGCAGGAGCCAGGGCATGAAGCTGGGTACGTTAACCAGCTGGACATATATAGATTATATATAATATATATTAAAATATAATCGATATTAAAAAATGTTTTTGAGTGACATGTACGGCGCATTGGCAGCACTAACGCACACCAGTGCAGTGCGAATGAAGAAACAACCAAACCCCAATCCAGTGAGAGCCGTTGGTGGTGCCACTTCACAGATCATCATATTCAGAGCATAACTATCCTCAATAGAAAAAACAGAAAATTCAGCTTACAGAAAGACCTCCAGGAGCCAGCCTTTTCCCAGTATGGTCTCTGCATGGTTACCTTATTTCCAGTGAAAAATGGAAAACACAGTAAAGTTCAATAAAGTGAAAAAGTAAAGTGTAAGTCAACCAGCATTGCCAGGTTGTACTTATGTTTTGCAGAACTGAATTGCATGGGTAGGTAACCTGCTGAGGAGAAGGCGAGGCTTGCCCTGTCCTAGATAAGTGCAAAATGTCATTCTCACCATTTATTTTTGCAATTTGTGAAATTCTCTTTTTTTATATATATATATTCAGTTCACTAAAGAAAAAAATTTGACAATTACCAACTTTCCATTTTTTTCATTCCTGCAGCTTCATCAGACATGCAAATACATTTATATTTAGGCTTTTAGAAAACATTATTTTAAAGTAATATGAAATGATCTGCTTGAAGCTGTTAGTACTTCACATACCTGGACATGGTGGACTTGTGCAAAAAGACCAGTTTTCATATTTCTGTCTGCCAACATAAAATTCAAACTCCATAGACTGTCACCTTCTTTTATTTCCATTTCATGTAAGAATAGTTTTGATAATCAGAAAATTACTGTTTTGCTAGATATTTAATGGATTTTTACAATCCAGTACTTTCCTACAATTTTCTTCAAACAGAAATCAATCCTCTCCAACCTTCAAAAATATAAACAACAAAACCAAAAACTAGCTCTGTTACTTTTGTGTCCCAAATTCTTTTTCCAGCCCAGCCGGTCCATTGCATTCTATCAACTATTTGAAGTAAAAGAAAAGAAATTTAAAAAAAAAAAAGAACAGCAGTAGAAATGCCTTCTAGACAGAAGTATTTACAAAATCCTGACCTAGTTTCTGTTGAATTTAGAACAAAACGCCCACCATTTTCAGTGGAGGCTCCTATCGTTTTAAGTGTATGTTAAGTCATCTGTATTTGTGCCCACCTGTTCACAGGATAAATTGTCTGCCAAATATAAGCCCTTTCTGACAATTCAGGTTCTATTAGGTTCAAATGTCCTTTTTGCCATTGTCCCTGACACACAGACAGGATTTAGGCGAAACCATGTGGATGCATTGATTCCCAAGACGGCAGAGGAAACGTAGCTTCCTATGGTTCACAGGTATTTTGGTGGAGCCAGGCAGAGCAAGCACTTCCTGAGCTGTGATCTTTGAAAGAAGCTAAAGGGCAGGGAGAGCAGCATGTCTGTCCTACCCTGGGGAAGGCAGTGAAAGTAAGTGTCAGTTAAAAAAAAAAAAAGCGGTGTATTTTCAGTAGGATAATCCTTTCTTGTCAATATTCTTGACATTAGTTATGCATTGGCCCAGGTCAGAATGAAGGGGAATTATCTAAATAATTTAATTTTTAGGTAAGAGGGGTTTAAAATTCCACAGCTGATCTTCACCTGTACAATGTCACCTGTACAATGGCAAAATTTTTACTCCATCTCAGAGGGCAGAATTTGGGGATATTGGAGCAACTCTGAAATATCTGCAGAGATGCAGGCATGTTGAAATTACTCCTGAACCAGGCTTTTTTTTTTTCAAAGGGAAAGATTTGCGGTTGATGTCTTATGCTATTTTGTATGAATTCACTGACTCTGTGGTCGCAATTGCCATCGTGGGGTGCAAAGAGACGGAAGTGCAGAGCCTGCACTCCCTGTGCTGCTTCAGCTAGTTGCTCTGAGCAAGGGAAGGCAGTCCTGTCCTCTGGTGGACGGACCACTCCTTTTGTCAAGACGTTTCCAGGACTCCTCTGGGCGGGAAGGCTTTGGCGCTGCTGGGAGTCCCCTGCTCTGAATCTTTGCACGTGACCACAGCTTCCCAGTTGTGCCAAGAGCGGCAGGTCTTCACTGTAGTCTGCCCTTGGTGAAAGCCTCATGCATGGGATGCTTCTTTATAGAGTCAGTGTGTTCAAAATCAGGTCCTTTCTCCCTCCATGAAATGCAAGGACTAACTTGATCCTGATTTTAAAAATATTGTGACCAAACCTGGTAACTTTGGATATGACTGCTTGTATATGAGGTTTAGATAAAAAGGTAAGAACTGAAGGTGTAGAAAAACAAATACCAACATGGAAAAAGACTTCTTGTACCCAGAGCCATGTGGTTATCATCTTTACATGAACCTGCAGTTCCTAGCAACCTCCTTGCGGTGCAGACTGATGAGGAGTAAGTTTCATTTAATTCATTTTTCCTTTGATTTGTTTGATTGCTTGATGCACTTGCAGCCCCATGTAACGTTTGCACCCTATTTAATAAACTATATAATCAAGAGAAAAGAATTTTATAAATATAGTCCCGCCCCCACCTGTTTGCTTAATGAACTTTCAGCCAAGTTTTACTTATCAACGGGAAATAGCATCAATACTCATATACATTCAAGCTGCTTGGTATTGCAGAGGTAATGTGCCTAATGTCACTGCTGCTGTGGCAACTGCCTTGTTTCTAAAGGCCATTGTTAATTTTTTTCAGAAAACAAAAATATAGTAGCGTTTATGACACCCGTTGTGTTAGCAGCACATAGATGAATTAATTTGAAGGGAAGCTGTTTTCTACCATAGATATTTGCTTCTGCTTCACCTACGAGTGCCTCTTTCTGACCCATTTCCAAGGTGTTTAGCTGTATCTTCTTTTGGAGCTTGTAAATGTGAGAGCTGACCAGCATATTCTAGGAGAAACAAGGACTTGCAAAAACAACTGCAAAAACATACTTTTCACTAGAAATTTACATCCCGCACTCTTCTCAGAATAAAATATGCAAGAACCAACATAAATGGCATACTCTTTTTTTTCTTTCTTTCTTTTTTTCCCCATGAATTGGGCCTTTGATGTTCAAGAGGAGCCAGTATTAAAGGACATCCCTAGAAGGCTGTAGAAATTGTTCCTATTTATGACAAATGTAAAATAGTACAAATCTAGCTGAATGTGATGGTGTCATTAGTTTGTGAATCGCATCCTTGAAAATAACTGTGGAGGAGCCAAATCGGTTTAAAAGAAGATAACAAAATGGTTTAAGCTACTTAGGTTGAATGCCAATTATATTTTAATATTCAACTGAGCATATTTTACTAAGAAAAAAGGCAGCGTCGACGCATGCATAACTCATTGGCAGCGTCGACCAGCTGTGCCACTCTTCTCTTCGAATCACTTTGTGCATTTTAGTAGCATGGTAATTTAGTAGAGAACTACCTGAGTGATGGCATTTTCAATGAGCAGGTAATCTACAGAGAATTTTTATATGGTTATGAGTTCTGTGCTTCAGCCTGGCAACACAAAAATACATCAAGACCAATTACGGTATCAACTTTCAGCGTGATACCCTTGCCACGCAAGTGCATGTATTTCTGCCCCAGGCATTTCAAATTGCATCTAATTTGAAATCTTTGGGGTTTTAATTAAATTTCAGAATATATGGAATTCTTCATTAGTACCTGCTCTGAATAGCAGATTATACTTCTCTCAGTCTCTCGTTAAAGAAGTAGGCTGTGGTAAATAGCATGTTCAAGAACTGATCATTTGTGGTGCCTGGATATTGGGAACAGAAATAGTGAAATGCAAAATAATATCAAAAAGATTATTAGTCCAGTGAGGGACTCTTGATTTGTATTTTAATGGAATTTTACATTTCTCTTAATGATTTGCAAATTGTCCTCTGATTATAAGATGCATTAAGCTTTTCATTTTAATGGAGAGACACAGCCATTAGCAGAATTTTTTTTCTGTCTTCTTTTTAGAGTGCTTCCCTGCAGCAGATAAATATTGAAACCATTAACACCTTTTGATGTACTTTATAGTGCTGCAGCTTGGACCAATACATGAATGAATGTGGCCTTTTATATTTTAGCACTTTGCTTGAAGCTCGTGATTGTCTTTACATGGGTGAACAATGACTGAAGCTATACATTTTCAGGCAAGCAATGAAATAATGTGTATTTCCCTGTAATTAATGTTCCAAATGTTTCAGTGTATATCATTCATATTTAATGCAAAAAGAAAAAGTAAAGCCAATAAAAGTCAAGATCTGAAATTCAGATTGAGAGTGCTCTGACCTTTAGTCTGACCATCCTTTAAGTGAGGATCACAGTGTCTCTCCTAGCAAGATTTCTTAAGAATTCACAAACAATTTCTGAGTGGTGAAGTACACAAACGTATTCTTTGTTACAGACACAAGAATGTACACTCTTCATTTGTTGATCTGAAAGTCAAATTTCCTGCTTGCTTTCAGCTTAACATGAACGCTTAATGTTGTATAAACATATTTGTCTGTGTGCTGATTTTATTGGGTTTGTCAGAAGGGCATGGAATGAGGAAAAAGCCTATTTTGTGGCAGGCTATGAGACATATATAGTATTTTTCCGATACTATAGATTTATGTAAAATAATTCTTCTGTTAGATCAGGAAAATATGTACTTCTTAAACTTACTAACTTATTAAAATCCCTGCAATATTCTTTAGGCACTTCAGAAAAGCGAATCATTCTTTAAGAGATGTTGGACAGGGTTTTTTTGAGCAACTGTGCTGTTTCCTCAACCCCACATGCTTCTCACATCCCAAATAAGCCGGAATTCTCTCTGCCTTTTGTAGGCTTTTCCTCTCTTGGCCTATTACTTCTTTCTGCAAGGACTTCCGCCAAGCAAGGTAGTTACTTTAGGGCTGCTTATTAATTTAGCAAACTCTAGTCTATGAAAATCCATCAGGGGTCACTGATAGGACTTCTCTGTGCTTGCTTCCAGGATGTCTGTTTAAATAATTTGAATCTCGGGAATTCAAATTGCAGTTCATTTAGCAGTGCACTGTGTATGATGGCAGTGTTATCAGTCAAGAGGCTAAGTAACTTCATGAAATTGCAGTTTCTGTCTTCACAGTTGTTTTGCTGACTGCTTAAATGTGTGCTCCTTAAGAAAAAGAAAAAAGAAAAAAAAGCACTGTAACTTTGAGGTTGAAGCCAGAAAATTCTAAGAATTAATTGCTGCTGCTTTCATATGTGCCTTTAAAAGGTGTTGCATCATTTGTGAATTAGTGTTTGCAAAATGCTTTGTAAGTGTTTAGCTTCATACGTTAGATATTTATAATTCAATAATAAATTAATACAAACTAAAAAAGCAAATCAGTACTTTGATACTGACTTAATTTGTATGTAGTAAGCAAATAGTTTCATTTTATTACAGTTAAGCAATTTCATGAATGTTATTTTTAACTTGCCCATTTATAAAGAAACTTGTAGAAATCTAAAGAAATTGCTATTCATATTTTGCACAGACAACTGAAGATCTTATGATTTACTTTGTTCACATAATGGAGCACATTTGCATTACATATTTCAAAGTTAAAATACGTAAATTTTCTAGGGCAGGTTATCTTTTGTAACATGATCTTCACAAAGCAACTGAGGGTGCAAATTTCTTGATCCGGAGTCATTTGGGAGTGGTTATTTAGGGACATGTCAAAAAAATGAAACTGTAAAAACACCTCGCCAATGTAATTCTAAGAGGAATTATAGAGAAAAAGCAATTATGCTTGAAGCAGCAAAAACTGCAGGAGAGACAATGGTGCATCCCAGCCTACCTCCCCATTTCACACCCAGGTCCTCTGCCACCAGCCTGTCTGAAGGAGAACCACCAGAATACCTGTTTTGACATAATCCAGTGACTATCCATCACTGTGGAAGTGCTGTTGGTCAACAGTTTCAAAGAAAGAGATATGTGATTGTGTTCTTCAAAATAACCAGGCTTAGTATCATCCTGTTTCGTGGGTGAATATGGTGTTGTTTTGTAAAAATGCTTCCTGGGGCACCTGAGTGAGGCCCCCTGGGAAGTGCAGTGTTGTGGTGCACAATGCAGTAGCATCATTGGGAAAACGTCTCTGCTTCTAAGACAATATAAGAAAGTCCAGTTTGTAGAATCAGTTTTGCACCAGATGATATCAAAGTTCACTGATTTATTCCCATTTACATCACAGGAGCATGTCGGAGCCCTGAGATGATAAAAGGAAAATCTTGCAGGACGTGTACCTGAAGTTGAGAGCCCACAGTTTCACGTTTACTTTGAGGTGGTTCTAGGTCCTGTGCGCATGTGTGAATGGAGGGCTGGGGCAATTAGAGCTCTTCGTTTAGGTTTGTCGTTTGATTGCCGTGGAGATTGCCTGGTATGCTCAGCGCTTGGAGCTGCCCTGTTGTACCCTGGGTCACCAACAGCAGCAAATCAATTGTGAATGGGCAAGGCCCCAAATTTAAATCATCAGAACTCAAAATTCGTTTGCTGTCCTTTGCTTTTTCAAATTTCAAGACCTTGAACCAAAGGTCAGGATGAGTTTGAAATGCTGATGTTAGTAAGGTTAATATATAGGTATAAATTGGAAATCATGTTTTATCAACACGTGTGAGTAGTTGAATTCACATTTTATTTTGAGTTCATTAATATGGGAATGACAATTCCAGCATACCCATAAATCTCCAGAAGTTTTTGCAGAACCTCCCTGCCTGTTGAAGTTTAACTACAACCAGATGGTTCTACCTATCCATCCTTAATCCCACTGTAATTAGGAAACAGCATCTTCTGTGATATATTTGGGAGCTGTGGACAGGTTTGTATGTCGTGTTACCAGGACAAGTCAGAAAAGCTGGAGCATAGCAGCACATGGGAGGCTTCATTTTTGTTGTGTTCCAACAATGCAGATTGAGGTAAATTGAATTTACTTTCTATTTTTTCCTCCCAAGAAAGAGAGAAGCAGCCTTCACAGGCCAGGCATCAACAAAGGCACTTTTAATGGGCAATAACAAGAATGCCAAGAACGGTGAAAAAAGAGGGTTGAGGTGGGACCAGAAGTTCCATTTTAGTGCACTGGCAGTGGTTTCTCAATTCTAAGTCAGATTATGGCCGGTTATGCTCTCTTGTCATGCATGGCCCTTTCGATAAGGATTTTTATTGCTGTGAGAGAGCCAGGTTCAGTTCCTAAGCTCGGTCTGCAAATTGCAGCTGCTGAGGCGAGTTTAGAAGACGCCAAGGTAAAGTTCTTGATGAGCATCTGATCTCTCTGACAAGCAAAATAGAGAGAAGTCCCTCATTTGTTTCTATCCTGAATAGAAAACACAAAGTTAATTTTCTGGCTCAGTCATTTAGAAGTTGCAGTAGGGTTGGTGCATGATGTCTCTGGAAGGACTGTTCTGTGTCTTCTCCAGAACAGGAGAGAATGTCTTATGGCATTAGATAATGAAAAAATATGGAAAGATAACCTGATTTTGAAGTGAATGAGGTAGTGGTCAGTGTTTCTGAATTGACCTGATCTGCAGAGCTCTTGTATATATGCTTATACTAGTTTCTATGCATATTAAAAATATACATGAAGTCATTAAAAAGCTATTTTTACACACTTTGCACAGTTACTCCCTGCTCCCAAAATTGATGTATTTGAAACAGAGCAAAAGTATGCGATCCTAAAATGAGGTTCTGAATGGCAAGAGTAAGCCTGGAGCAAATTCCTGTACCTGGTCACTGAACCACCATCCACGGCATTGCAGAAAAGCCAACAGGCGTTTGTTGGTGCCCCAGCAGCGGGGTGAGTGCGCGCTCCTGACGCTCGTGTTAGCTGACTGCTCACATAAACCAGCGCTGTGCTCCTCTACAGCGCCCTAGGGGTGCGAAGGTGCGGCATACAAATGTCCCAGCCAAAACACAGAGTGGTTTGTTTGTTTTAAGCAGCCTGTATTCATGTGCACAATGACTCATTGAAAAGTCTTGGTATCTCGCTGCTGTTGCGTTGAGTCGGCCAGGAATTATCTTCTGAAAAACTGGTTGATAGCGGTGGTGCCGCGTCCCCGGCAGTGCCTGCGTGGATGCAGGCGGAGGCTGGGGCTGTGTATCAGCACCGGGGGTGCGCTGGGCAGGGGAGGTGGCGTGGGCAGAGCCCGCGGAGCCAGCCCAGGCGTGTGGCTCCTCATTCGTGCGCTTTATCAGCTAGTACAAGTGACAACGCTGTCCGAGCACACAAAGTTGGATGTTTATTGAAATGATGCAGCTGGTCTGTGTCACAGCGAGAGACACTTCAAAAAGGGGTTGTTGGAGTTAGCTGCTCACTAATGAGTGCTTTTTAAGATTTAACTGAAAATACATAGAAACAGAATTTTCTTTTAAAACAATATTAAAACAATTAGTCATTTGCTGTGCACCATGGCATTTTATACTTCCTAAACCAACATATTACCACTTAAAATATACCCAGTTCTTGCTTTTTGTTAGCCACATATCTGTACTGGCAGGTGGGCATTGATGGCAAACCTGAACACTGCATGAGCTACGGTTTATACTATTTATTTTTAATGTACCCTGAAAGGGGATACTTGGAGTATTTCCTTCAATGCACAGATGTGAGAGTTTTGGAGAACCTGAAAGGAGCTCGTGGTTGAAAGCAGGGCTGGCATCCTGGGTTGGAAAGGCTCTGCCTCTCCCAAAGTGCATGAATAAAATCTGATAACTCCATCCTGTTTGTATAGCAACCAAAAGATGCATGACTCAAGATATTTGAAACCACAGTTTTTTGTCAGTGCTTTAATCCCAGTCTTCCATGGGAGAGGAGTACAGAGCAGCATTGGATGATGCTGGCTTTCCCAGCTATGTTTTTGTGGGGCTTTGTTCTTTATTCCTTTTCTGACTCTTCATTGTCCGTCACTAGCATAGGCAGTGAATGATCCCAGAGGAGACAACCATGTTCCC
>VXAL01005842.1:902582-947582 GCA_013399475.1 Chauna torquata
GCTGGTGTACTCTGATGGCTTTAAGGAGGAGTGCCTAATATTTATGAATCAGTGTTTTTAATTAAGTATTGACTCATGCAATTGTATCTGCAGAGCAATATTCAGCAAATAGTAGGAGAGATGGTACAGGGCTTACGCTGGGTCACAAATGGGCGCTGCAGGGTCTGTTGCAAGGACTTACATTCACCAAAATGCTGCTTGGGAGGAGGCAGTTAGTTTTAACTGGGGTTGTTGTCAGTGCTGCGTACTTCTGGTCAGTAGTTTTGAATACTTCATAGCGTTTACTTGAATCGTTGGTAGTTCTGTAGTCAAAATGCATTGCAGTTGGGCTTGTTATCTCCAGATAAATGTAGAATGAGTGTAGAATGTTTCCTGTGCTGGGGAAAAAATACAACACGTTTTCAAGAAATACCACTCCTTTACTTGTGCCACTCAAATATGCACTAGAAACACAACCTCAAGTAATTTTCATGATGCATGGCATAGGGGTATGCTGGTGAGAAATAATATAAACAAATAAAAGCTAAAAGTAAATATTTGTGGCTGCAGTCACAGCGTGCTGTCGCTGTGCCCCGCGGTGGGTGGCACAGAGCACCCACCTCCTGTGCAGCTGGAGAATCAGCAGAGATCAATCTCGTCTTTGCCAGCAGTCCCGTGTTGTTGGATCCGAGCGATAGGAATCTGATACGTTTAATATATACATGTCAATTTAGCTAGTTAAATGCAATCATAAATAGGAAAGAAAGTAGAAAGCCATTGCATGAGTCATCTGTGTGATGTGATTGTATGGTGATGGCGTGGGAAAGGATCGGTGTGATAGTTATCACGTACAAGCATCTGTTTGTTTTGGAGCGGTAGGAAAAGACCTTAGCTGGAGTGAAGGCTGGAAAAGTATAGAGTAAGAAACTAGAAAACTAGCAGTCTGAGCTCAGGAGATGGACATCAGCAGAAGTAGATGTGCAGGCTGTTGTGTGGCTGTGCTCAATAGAAGGCCAAGGCAGAGGAGGTTGCTGAAATCCAGTGGATTTATCCACTGGAGCACACGCACCTCGTTTTAAAGCAGTGTTACGTGAACAAAGATCGGCTCGAGCACATGTGCAAGCTAATTGAAATTTCAGACAAAATCGGTGAATGTTTGTGGCGTATCACCTGTGCCAGGAGTGCTGGAGGCTGTTTGTGGAAAGGTGGAGAAAGGCTGCTGGAGAGGTGGGAGATGTTCTGCGTAAAGACCTAGTGGGTGTGTGGATTTGATTTTGCAAGTAATTTTTAAAGAAAAATTATTTAAAAAAAAAAACAAATTAGGCTAATACTTTTGATGCGGAGGATTTCCTTTAAATCTGTGTTTTGTAAATCAAGTTGCCATGTTTTTAACTGAGGAATTTCTTTCTCACTGTGGGTATCCAAAACAACAGGCACAGAGGTGCTCAGGCCTCAGACTAACTAGAGGTGGAATTCAGGTGAATACTGCTCTAAACTCTCCATTATTTACCTATTTAAGTTAAATATGCTTTTGTAACAACTTTGCCACTTTTATTTTTATAGACACACTTTGTACTGTAAAGTTGATGGTGAATTGCATAAATTCAGAAGTGCATACTCTAAGTAATTAGATTATTTTTGCATCTTCGTTCATAAAGATCAGTCATGCAAAATGGCCAACATCTTTGCTTTGGTTCAGCTATTTAAGCAATCATAAGCTTTGTTATTTCCAGTTAGGCATGTTCTGCTCTATAATATATCAGTGTCATGCATGACGATGGCAACAGTAAAATTTTATAGTCTTTTCTCAAATGATTTTGCCAAAATGTTTGCAGCACTCCTGATTTTAAGCAGTCTTTTTTTTTCTGTTGTAATGGTATGTTTGGACTATTTTGTAGGATATCACCATACTGTCTAAACTATATTGTCAGTCATCCTTTAATAGCAACTAATAATTACTTTATTATTATTATTATTACTATTATTATTATTATTACTATAGAGTACCACTGGTCAGGAACTTGCAGCCATTGTAAAAGGGAAGAAAAGCATTTCATGATCTGTCTCATAATAAGAGCAAAATATAATTAAGAGACTTAGACAAGCATTTATCTTTTCCACACACCGCTTGCTATTTTAGTCTAGCTTAGGGTAGCAGTGTTTGTTAGTTATCAAATTGCTTTTTAGGTGACATACTTAATACGGGTTGAAATGCCTAGTTAATTGTGAGGAGTTTCAAAAGTGCTAAAAATTAACACTCGTGCTTGCATTAACTCTGTGTAGTTGCTTATTGTCAGCAAAAGTTCTTCAGTTTAAATGTCAGTCTGCTCTTCCATGCACCAAGAGCTGAATTAAGTTTTCTGGACTGGAAAACAAATGGGCATATTTTTGAAGTGTTATGCTTGATATTTTTACCAATAGTAGTAATGGTGAAAACAGATAAACATAAAANTTACTATTATTATTATTATTACTATAGAGTACCACTGGTCAGGAACTTGCAGCCATTGTAAAAGGGAAGAAAAGCATTTCATGATCTGTCTCATAATAAGAGCAAAATATAATTAAGAGACTTAGACAAGCATTTATCTTTTCCACACACCGCTTGCTATTTTAGTCTAGCTTAGGGTAGCAGTGTTTGTTAGTTATCAAATTGCTTTTTAGGTGACATACTTAATACGGGTTGAAATGCCTAGTTAATTGTGAGGAGTTTCAAAAGTGCTAAAAATTAACACTCGTGCTTGCATTAACTCTGTGTAGTTGCTTATTGTCAGCAAAAGTTCTTCAGTTTAAATGTCAGTCTGCTCTTCCATGCACCAAGAGCTGAATTAAGTTTTCTGGACTGGAAAACAAATGGGCATATTTTTGAAGTGTTATGCTTGATATTTTTACCAATAGTAGTAATGGTGAAAACAGATAAACATAAAAACAAAAAAAGTTGTCCATGTGCTACCCAAGACAGGCTGCAAAAAAGGTGGCGAGAAGGGGTGAGTACTGTTTGTTTCTTTGCATTTGCAGAAACCTTTGGGGAAAAAAAAAAAAACAAACAGAAAAACTAGTATTCCCAGCAATCAGTACTGAGGAAAAGGAAAAAAAATACTCTTTAAATCTCTCTTCTTCAAGGGGAGTAAAAACAAGGTAAAATCAGACTGTGCATCTCCTGAACCTCTTTTGCCCCAAGAATCATGAGAGGCGAAGCAGAGGGAGACAGAAGTGGCTGACGCTGGTCACCTGTCAGCGCTACTCTGCTCTTCCCAGCCTGTGCTGCCTGCAGCACCCGGCCTGTCTGCTCCCGTTACCCATCCCCTCGCTGACGTGATAACTGCTCTGGAAGTGCCTTAGGTGGTGGTGCGCGACTCCACTGCTGGGTACTAATTGCCACCTTCAATTACGCTGTTAAGAAGTTATGATACAGCCAGTGTTAAAGTAAACTTGATTTTCACCCTGTTATCCTCATGGACGTAAAGTGTTTATTTGGAGAATTGATGTCTAACAGGCTGTCGCGAGTGACCTCTGAAGCAGTTAGGCATTGGCAGCAGGTCCAGTGCCAGCTCCTCTTTTTAGAGGCTTATAACTGACCTGTAAATACTAATTTCAGATCAGCTTAGCTTGATGATGCATTGTTTTGGCAATTTGCAGCATACTTGGCAGGACTGATATTAAGGGACAATTACGAGTTTTTTGTAACGGCGACGTCCGTAGGAAGAAAAAATCCCAGAAGTCATTCACTGTAGAGCATCCGAAATAAAACACCACTGCTGAGTCCACCTGTGCCCCTTGCAAAGGTTTTCCTTTGCAGCTCCAGCTCCCGTTGGAAATTTGGGAAGTGTACATCTTGATGTAAAATCTGACAAGTTGCTGATCACTTAAATGAGAAGTAGTGTCCAGCAATGGTAGTTGCTCTGTGTTGACCGTAACGTGCTTTTTGGCAGAAGGGCAGTCGAGAGCTGGTAACCCGAAGAGAACGTTTTTGCAGGCAGCATGTGCAGTGTATGCTGTAAGCGGTGCAGAGGGAGGAGGAAACTGCTGATACTCTGTGGGTGTAGTTCAGTCGTTGCTCTGGCTGCATCTGCCTCTCCAGAGTTACACAGTCATCCTGAACTCACGGATGTATCGAGTGTTTCCGTGTAGAGAGGATGCCTGCGTGAATTTTTATGTGTGGATTTTACAGCATTTTATAATGATACTTAACAGCATAAAATGTTGGCACACACTGAAAATTGGTGAAAGTTCAACCATCTAATTTGGGCAGGTTGTGCTTACAGGCACTAACACTTGCAGACAGTTTAATAACAGTATTTGGCAGTGTCTCTTAGAGCTGCTTAAACTAATTAATGCATTTGCTCCCTACAGGGTGAAATTGAGCTTTCAGATACATTTATAAAATGATGTGCATGATTGCTAAATATTTCATTATTTTGAACTATAACTCTAGTGTTTTATGTCGGTACGGATACAGTATATATTCTCTCATGAAAAATGTACAGTGGCTCTGGAAGGAGGATAATCTCTGTCCCTGCCTGTCAACGCGTAATTGTTTTATTATGCCGTATTTTAGCGCGTTAAAAGGTACTCGATAACTTGGCCACGGCTCCGCATGGTGACGTTGCTCTGTGCCCTCTGCGCTTCGTGCATCTAGGAGAGGGCATCAGGCGGTGGTTCCAGAAACCTGAGTGCTCAGGTTAATGCTGATCTTGATGGCTTGAAGAGAGGTTAAAAAAATGAGAAGTCTCGATTTGGTTTGAAAGAAACCTTTCTGAAGAAATCACAGTAAACAAAATCTGTTTGCCTAAGGAAACCCTCCTAGCAATCAGCTAGTAACACAACTGCTTGTGCTAATGAACCCAAAGCTGTTAATGTGGTTTCTTCAGTTAAATTGATTCATGAATTTTGAAGAGAACATTATCTAATGAATTTTCTTTGAATAGAAAGCAATTAAAAGGACAAATCAGTCTGATTAACCCCAAAGTCACCCTACTGCCACAAATGGTGTACAGTTTGAAATTATATCATAAAAAACTAGAGCAGATTTGCTATCTCTTTGCCCTCTACTAATCCATGTAAATTAATGAACAACAAAGTTAATTTCTTTGATGACCCTTTTCTCGTATCACCTGGATTATGCTGATGTTTAATTTGCTTAATGTTATAATAAAGACTAAACAGATTTTTTCAATGAAGTGATTATCATTCCCTTCAGTTAAGAAGTGATTTTTATTATTTAACACATACATAATGGTGTATGGGTTTCCTTTAAGAACAAAATCACATTTTGCTATGTAACATAACCAATGTCTTTTCTGACAACTAAAGAAAGAAAATGTTTTTAATCAGTTTGTTTCTTTGCCAAAGCAGCAGACAGAAGCTCTCAACAGGGCGAAGGGGCCTCTCTTTCCCTCTTTTTTTTTTTTTTTTTATTTGCCAGCTCACTCATCTCAGTAAGTTATTCACTAGTTAGATCTTCAAAGCTTTTACAAGTGCATTGGAAGAGCAATAGGTGTTCAACCCCACTAAAATCTTAGAATGGCTAGTGGTTTTACTTTTGTCAGATAATGCTGGGTTGGAAAGGTAAACCCTGAAATACAGAAGGAAGCTGGTTCTAATGCATTTGCTTATTCATTATTTCAGCAGTTGGAACACTTAGAAGCAATTTGCTGGTGAATTAAAATTAAAATAATGGGAGATACATTATTTTTTTCAGAGCCCTGTGTCATTAAGGATGTGCTGTACATTCAAGGTCACAGCTAGTCCTTACATTCTGTAATGTCTGGAATGCTGAGCAGTAGCTTGGGGGTCTCAACTATAAAATGCAGTCAGCCAGGATAATACTGAGTCCGCTGGCTCTAGGGCTTCTTCTGCCGTGTGTCCCAGCTGAAGTTGGAAATTAGCTGGAGATGCGAGGGCTTTGTAAAATAGGTAGAGCCGGTTATTTCTTCCCTTTTTAATTTGACTCTATGCTAATTTATACTCTGCCAGTTTAATGGAAAAACCACATTGTATGAGTTAACAGGATAATTGTACTTGAAGCAAATTAAAAATATAGGAAAATCAAAGCCTTAAATCCTTTTTTTATAGTGATCGGTTACTTGAAGTGCTCTTTCTAATAATCATGTATTTAAATATAGTAATATAGGATACAATAACAGGATGGTGTATTAGGGCTGTTTAAATTTAAATTAGAAAGTTGCTATTGAGACTATGCTTTGCATTGGGTGTTTTGAGTATTTCATCTTGTTTTTTTTCAGCCATGCATATGAACAGTCCTTTTTTTTTGCAGATTCATTCACCAGACAGGTTTTGTGGACCCTGTTGAGAGATGTGAAGTTTGGAGAGGCCATTTCTTACCAGCAATTAGCAGACCTAGCAGGCAACGGCAGAGCGGCAAGAGCAGTGGGAGGAGCAATGAGGAGCAATCCTGTAAGTTCACGTCAACTTTCAAATAAAGTTGATGGAAGATGGTGGATTTAGAGAGCTTTCTGGGCTAAATGTCATTAGATTAAATTTATCTGCTATGAAAACTGGTCTACCATGAGTAATAAGGTCAGTAAGTGTTTTTAATCAGCAATAATGCACAACCCAGTTTAATGTGATTTATGCCCTACCATTTATGGTGTTAGATTTGGAAAAGAAACATTGCAGTTCTTTTAATTCATCAGCCTATACACATTTTGTTGTTCTCAAACTTTCTTACATATTAGGCAAGGAAAATCTTTAATCACCCAGCACTGACATCACTTGACAGGGTGTGAGTAGCTTTGGATGTGATGCCAGAGAGGATGGAGTGCTGTTGTAGATGTACGTCTGAAAGTGTGGAAGAGGAGGGATTTTAGTTCGTGTAGGTACACATTTGAATCAAATCCCTAATTTTGAACATGGTTTTTTTTGTTTGTTTGTTCCATGCACTGCAAAATAAATGTAAGTAACATTTCTCCTGTAGATAATGTTGAGTTGCCTGAATTTAAAGCAACTGGAGGGAGTAGTACTCTAGGTTAGTCCTCCAGATTTTGGAAAAACTGTGTGTTACAGTACTTGGTCTTTGTCCATCTCCCCAGTAATTATCTTTCCCTTTTAGTTGTCAAGGTCTAGATTTTCAGATGTGCACATGAGACACGCTGATTACTGTAAGTAAAGTCAGTGAGAATGAGTGCCACTGTATGTGGGTTGTATCTGCCAGTTGGGCTGTGTTTGGCTGGATCCCATTAGAGGCTCAGTCCTGAATTAGAAGGTTTCTGGACTGGAATCAGTATATCACCTGCACTGCAAGAGGAAGGAGGAGGGAGTTTGGTTCCCCAAACCCACAGTGTTTGGGCTGTAAAAGCCCCAGCTGTAGAAGCGGCCCTCGCGTCGTTACTGGGAAGCAGTGGGCTCTGAGCACCCTTACGTGGTGCTCTGGGGCCCTGGCAGAGGCAAGGCGCTGCGCAGGCGGTACTGCCGCCTTCGGCCGGCTTGTCACTGTGCAAAGGAGAGGAGGAGCGAGTGAAGAGAATGCCCCTATCTCTGCCTTCACACATTCCCTTGCTACCTGCCTTAAAAAAAAAAAAAAAAAAAACTAAAAACTTCTATTTCTATTAATATCATTGCGGCCTTTTTTGGCCATTCTTCAACACATTTTTCCTCGTTACCACTTGCCCTTAGCAACGTGTGTCTTCCCATGCCCAAATACCTCTCTTTTTCTCCAGCGTTATACCTGCCATAATCTTTGACCTTCTGTGTTGTTTTTGCGTTCAGTCCTCCCAGTTTTTTCTTTAATAAGGTACGTATAAGACTGCAACATGTAGTTGCAAAGTGGATTCAGAAACCTGTTTTCACAAGAGCTGGTGGCTCCCCATTCAGCAATAATAAGGGTTGGGGCTTTTTGCAGTGCCGCCACATACTATCTTTATATTTCACTTCATTCATAAAATCTATCTGCATATTATGCGTAGTCAGCCTGCATACTATGACTCATATTATGACTCTGAAGGACCACGTAAAGATTTATATGGAAAATATGAGAAACATAGTGAAAAGGTGCTCCCGTTGAAGTACAAAAGGACTGTATTTGTGTTTGCATGTGGAATATGCATGAAATTACAGATTAACTACAGGAGATGTCTAGTAATAAAAATGTGTTTTGGAATAGGCAGAGCTGTCATTACAATACTGATTTCTTTTATCAGCTTTCTACTATGAAATATGGCAATAGTATTATATTAATAGAGCTCTTTTTTTCCCTAAAGCTATGCATTAGTATCTATAATACTATTAAAAATTTTCTGCTGTGGACAGAAACCACTACAGCTATAGTATGGGGTGGGAAATAACAAAAATAAGATAGGACCCCATTTAAAAAAAAATTGCAGTAGCTTTGCTGCATATTTTCAGAACTATTTTCATCCTTCCTCACAGGGGAAAAAGCAGGAATTTTCACACCACAACCTGCTGTTACCGCTGCTTTGGATGCTGCTGCTCCACTGCAGCCTGAGGGCAAAGCTGGGTACATTTCCAGGCGATAGCAATTACATATCCTTTTGCACAACACTATATTGTTATTCTTTGAGAACTGTTTCCTGTAGGTTTGCATTGTATTGCCTTATCTTAGTGTACACCATATTATATTGGAAAGCATTCCATCATATTAAAATAGTTTGTATTGTCAAGTACAATACAGTGTATTGATGGAACGCAGCTTTATGCTGCTTCTACAAACTGTTTCATATGAAAATCTGATATACACTTAAAGTATCACTGTATACTTCTTTATTGAGCTTAGAAGCTTAAACCCATTAGACATTATGCAAGTTTATATGGCCGTGTGGTACATGTATCGAATTTTAGAATACCCATGAACATTGTACATGTTATAAACACACTTGAAGTCTGTTTATCAGATGAGATGTTGGGCTTTAAATCTAACTAAACAGATCATTAAACTGAACACGTCATGAGAACTGCAGCATCATTAAAATATCAGCAAAGAATTCAAAGAACTGTGGTGTTAACAACTGCTACACCTGTAATATTAGCTTCAAGTTATAAATACTGGTTTTGAGTAGCATTTGCTTCTCATAGCATTGTTGCAGAATGTGGTGGTCTGCTAAGCAGGAGATCAGTAATTTTTTTTCACAGGAGAGAAGCTAATACTTTAGTGGGTATTTTTATTAATGATTGCTGCAGAAGCTATGCAAAATTGTAAGTTGTTTGCACCTTGAGATGCTTCCTTGATTAAAGGACTAAGTTATAAGCATGATGACTAAATTATAAACGTGATTTAATGAGGATAGTAATATCAGTAAAAATGAGGGCTTGAAGTAAAGCGTAGCTGGATGTAGAACCTGACATTGCACTGTTACTCAAATATATTGATAAAACTGTGTATCTTACATTTCTCCAGAAACTACCAGAACGTTTCTCCCTTCTACAAATCATGGGTTGGTGTTTAATTTTGGTAGCGTGCATTCTACAGGTTTCCCTTTGTAGTGGGGTTGCTTCACATAATTCATACAATGACCTTCAACTTTATGAGAAGGTGGAATAGGTGCCAGCAGCAGCTGAAAGATGCGACATCTTTGCCTCAATTTATGCCAAGGACATGGCGGGGATGGCTCACCTTTTGCAAGAAAAACTTCAAATAGTTTACTGCGGTTCAGATTGATTGCAAGGTCTGTGGTCCTCAAAGGGAACCCATAAAGTTCAATTAAAAATCTCATTAGACTAGTATAGGAGGATCAAAAAGAAATCACAGAGACTCATGGGAAATGGTGAATGTTGGGCTGATTAGTCCAAGGCCATCCTAAATGACTGTTCTGTGGCTTAAATAAGACGTCTTCAGCGATCTGTTAACAGCAGTAATAGCTGCATACATTTTTTTATATTCTATCCGATCGTGTTATTGTTTAGGCTAAAAGCGAGTTAAGCGCGTGCCAAGATGCTAAGATCGATCTATTGAAAGTTGTGGATATTATTTAGCCAAAATGTTTTAAACATTTGAGAGTGAAAGGAGTAATTGTGCATTTATGAGAAGACTGTGAAGTATGGATTTGAAATGTTGCGAACACATAAAACTACTTGTGCATTAATTCCTTAGGTGACTAGCAATAAAGTTGAACCCATGCTGGTTCACATTACAGTATTTGTTTCTGTAAGGGAATAGGGGGAGAAAAAGCAATAGGACATGAGCAAGCTGAAAGATTATTTTTTGCTAAGTGTGATTCTTGTTGTATGTTATAACTTGATATTTCAGCTGTTTCCATTATGGCCTGGCTGATCTATTTTTGACAGTTTGGCAGTTTTCTGTAAGTCTCCAGTCCATCAGCCAGTATAATAGGACGGTTGGTTTTCCATTGCATCAAATTGAAAACTCTTAACAAGCGGAGCACCGCGGCAGAGTGCCGCTCTGCTTCATCCTCAGACGGAATTTGCTAAATGCAGTTCAAAGGCAATCGATACCTTGTGCAGGGAGTTTTTTTCCCCACCTTTTTCTAAACAAACGCATTATTGAGGAGTTAGTTTATTCACAGATTGCCATGAGCGTTAATGACCGCCCGAGTCTTGTTCTGCCAGTCACCCAGATGGCTGTTGATAAAGATTTAGCATCATGTTCTGAGTGTCAGGGCTGTCAGTAGTGCTGAACCATTTGACCAGAAGAAAAAACGCACAGGGAGCTATTGATTACAGCTTCTCAGTGTCACTTGTTCACCAGGATTTAGGTATTGATGAGGCTGCGAGTGAAAACAAGCTCTTTCCCTTGTGGGCCTCTACCCAGAAGAACAAAAGCAAAGTTGGAGAAAATATTCAGCCGGTGCCCGAATCAGAGGGATTCCGCTATTGATTGAAGGGCCCCTTCATGTTATTTTTGTTGGAGACAAATCTATGGGTTTGGAAGTTTTATAGCATTTGAGATAGGGTCTGTGTAAGTGATGGATTCATGTATTAGATGAATTAGATTTCACAGCGTGAAGATTTCAGTGGAGCTATAATATTATGAGCTGCTTGGTTATTGATAAAAATTACATTAAATGTAGCCGAGGCATTAAAGCTCCAGACTAGGGTAGTACTCCCTCTAAAATGTCCTTAGGGCCCTAATAAATTTTAGCAGGTTTAATTATTTTAGTAGTCTGAAAGTTGTCACCACAATTAAGCCAAACTGAAGCAACGTTCAATATTTTTAAATTACAGAGCTGATACAGCCTTTGTAATACATTTTCTTTTTTATCCGACACTACGGAGGATGACTCATGTGCTTGCGCACGTTAGGACAAACTTGGTATGAAATTCTTTATTTCGGGTATGGAAGATGCTGTATTTATTTCACACCCTTCATCTCAGTGGTTGCATTTTCCAGCTACAGCCTTTCAACTAGCATTAAAGCGGTGTTACTGCAGCAGCTCTGCTAGCTCAACACCCTGCCCTAAAAAAGGCGGCTCGTGTGTTCCTCTGCGTGTTCTGCCCGTGGCAGTGGCAAGTCGGCACTCCTTTGCAACGGGAGAGTATCCTGCCAGAGATCTGAGATTCCCCATTTCTTCTGGAAATCCAAACCACCTGGGCCAAATCTCCTCCTCCACGTTTGGCGTGATGCTGAGCGGCTCAGCCACACGTCCCTGAGTTTGTGAACTGGCCTGCACCAACCACAGGAAACCCGAGACCCGTGACGCCTGCCAGCTATCTGGCTGCAGGTGACCTCGCTCCACCTGAAAATAAAGTACTTTTTTTACAGCTCGGGCACACCTTCCATTTTCTCACACAATTTAGCAGGAGAAAGCACAGCTAGAGAGGTGTCAACTTACTTCCCTGACAAAATTCCCCAGCAGACAGACCCCTGGCTCAGGTGTTTGCACTGTCTGAGCAGTCGCAGGGAACTGGCTCAGAAAGAGGTTTTGGCCCCTGTCCATAGCAAGATTTAGATCTTTACCATCAAAATACCCTGATTCATTTTTTATATTTTTTTAAAATTGCAAATTACCCTGGAGGTTTTTTACACTGTATTGTGGCTTGTTATTACTTTGTCACTCGAGAAAATCTGCTTGTAGTAACTGGTGCAAGTGGCTTGTAAAGCCAGAGAAATCCCAAAACAAAAAACACTTGCAAAAACAACAACTTTAAAGAAGTCAGTAAACCAAGCGTGTGATGGCGGTCTAGAGGAAAGATTTTATTGGTGCTCGCTGGAGTTGTCATGGATGCATAATTCACTTGTGGCATTGCCATCTCCAAATACAGCAGCTATTCTAAGCATTTTTTATTAAAACTTGATTAACAATAAGCACCTATGTGTATTCCCTTTTAATGTGGTAGCCTTTGGGCTGAGATTGAGAGTTTAAATTTCAGCCATCGAAATTACTTAACCAAAACAAAAGAAGCCCCAAAAAAACAGTTTCTGAAGGTCCGGCCTGTAGCTGTCCAGCTACTTCAGGGTCTGGGTCTTCGACTCAAATATGAGCACAGCTGGAACTTTACTGAAATAAATATGAAATGGGATAAAAAACAAGTCAGTGTAAAGGATGTAATTTGTCTGTGCATATGTATACATAGATAAATGTATATGTTTTTACTTAAAATATCCAGTTCTGTGAAAAACACACTTTTTAGTAAGTTATTCTTCTCACAGTTCTGTCACTACAATTGAATTACTCTGTAGTTACCAAAACACATACTGTGTGATTAAAGATGATGTATTGAATTTTTTATGATGTGTACTTCAACTATGATAATCACCTGCAATAAAAAAAGTGTGTTTATGTACTTCCCTACATTGTCAGTCTATTATGTAACTTCTAGCATTGATTTTTCAGAATCCCTGACATTTGGCTATAAATGATACCAAGTAGAAGGCATGAGAAAAAGTTCTTAAATTGGTTAGGTGTGAATTAAATCTCTTCTGTTGTAGGTTTTAAAAATTCACAACCCGTTTTGGATTGACTTGCTGTTAAATAATAAATAATGCCATGTTCTTATACGGAATTTTTCAGCAGCGCGCATCGAGGTGCTATAGAGAGAAGAGGGATTTGCTGAGGGAGCTGAGGCTCAGGAAGCTCACTTGCAGAAGTGCTGTTGTCACGTTTTCAGTGGTCTTTTTTCCATAAATACGGCCTCTTCTAATCCTGGCGTGATTGTTAATAATTGTCCAGTACCTCCATGCTATCCTCTTGTGTTTTGAGGCGGCACTGGTCGTAGATGTCTCATTTTGTAAAAACAAGCTTGTTGCAAAAGCATGTATGCCTGCATGTGCTGCGTGTCCTAAAAGATTCTCTCCTTTTCTCCCATGAAACTTCCCATCTGACCTAAATGCCGCCTACGCAGATGCGTCATCTCGCGGGAGCGGAGGCCTGCGAGGGAGGGCGTTGCGTGTCTGCGTGCTCAGCGCTGCCCTTCCTGGGGGACGGTGCCTCGGCCCTTTGGCTTGCAGTGTCCCCAGAGTCGTGAACCAGGGCGATGCTGCCCGAAGTGCGTGTAGGGTCACGCAGTGTCCCTGTAGGGTGGGAAACAACTGCCAGCGTGCTTGAGAACGTGGACAACGTGCCAATGGTTCATTTCATTATCTTCATGTCATTAGTTAGGGGTGGCCGGTGTGCTGCAGTCCTGCGGGCCCCGGGCCAGGGCTCAGATTTCTCCCGATGCTTATTTTTCCCTACGAGCCGGGTTGGCGGTCAGAGCCCTCCGGCACCGCGGGGTTTGTCCATACCCAGTGCCCGTTCCTGTGACAGAGCAGCTCAGACAGAAAAGAGGCCTCGATGTAACAGCTCCCGCGTCCTCGCAAGCAGCCAGGAGTTAGCCAGGGTGGTCTTCAACGCGGGTATTTCAATCCGTGCCACCACTAGCACGGTGGAAGGCAAATGCTGCTTTAAGTAGCGGATTTATTGGATGCAGCCCCTTTTCATGCTGGGCTTCTCCAGCCACTGCTTTGCTTCACCCTTTGCTTCCTTTCTTATTTTTGTGTTTTGCAGATCCCGATTATAATACCATGCCACAGGGTGATTCGCAGCAGTGGGCAGACCGGCAACTACGGAGGAGGAAACCTTATGAAAGAGTGGCTTTTGTCACACGAGAAGCTCCAGAAAGAGAAGTTAACATATTGATGCGGCTCAGCCACAGCTGCTCAACAGCCAAGGCACACAACCGCAGATACTTGGCTTATAACAAGCTCTCAGAGCACCCAGCAGAATTCAGAAAAATGGTAAATATTTGAGTGACATATAAATATAATGCAACATCCGAAGTGAAATGTGTGGTGGCACCACTATATTAAAAAAGCAAGATGCGTCCTAGGGGATGCAGCTCATATGCCCTTTCTTGTTTTTACATTTTACAGCAGAATGACTACAGCGGTCCAGGCCTGTTGTGCGTGTATTTTGTTCTCATCCCCAGTCCTGTTTTGTTCTATTTTTAATGTCCATTAAGGCAAGGATAGGGGAGTGGGGGGGCATGGCAAATGCGAGGTGCAAGCATCCCTCTAAGGAAGCATCTGGCTCGCCGAGGGGACAGCCGGCCAGCCCGCGCCTCTGCGTGCGCTCGCAGCGCACGCCTCCCTGCTCCTGCTCCTGCCCGACGCGCTTGTCCCCCTGCCAGCCCCGGTGCCAGCACTCCCCTCCTCTCTTTGATGTTTGCACTGCTGAAATGGTGTTTTACGTAAACACTGCTTAATGGAGCACATTGAGATGCAGTCAAAAGGAAGCGGCTATTGAATCGCTTGGTCGCGGCTTTTCTTTTCGGATCGTGAGAGATGCTCAAGGCAGGAATAAAAATTTTGTTTTTGTGAATGTTGCAGAAACCAGGTGGAGCTGTAGATGCTGGCAAGTTGTATGAGAAGTATGTTTTAAATAAGCGGTTAGATGAGTGCAACTTGGACAAAATATTAAAAAACTCATTGTATTTTCATCTTTATCAGCAACACCTTTCCTTAAGCATTTGATTTTCTCTTCAGATTTTTGCAGTTCTCTGTTACACGAAGCTTTATTTCCTGTAGCCTCTCTGCAGAGAGGATTCAAGAGACGTTAAAGCTAAATTTTGAGGTGGTTTAAAAAGGGTTCTCTGAAAGTGTGAGCCACCAGAAGCTGAAATTTTCAGTGTGGGAATCATAAATCCTAACATGGAAATACTGATTTTTTTATGTGTTTTATCATATTTTCATAGATGTCTCTTTAGAAATGCCATTGCTAACCAAGAAATTATTGTGTTACAATGCTTTAGTTAATGTAGTATTATTGATATCTCAGAATTACTTCAATAAAAAAACTACTTTGCATGTACAAGTGTCTTTGTGTATGTTTATAAATAAAACACAGTATATGATATATGGAGAAAATAAACTATACCCAACTGTACAATATAAAGCTGTATTTTTATCAAGGGTTTCTGGTGGCAATATAAACCACGAAAGCAAAGCTCAAGTGGTTTGTACGTGTCACCAGAACCCTGAGATAAAAATATAGCCTTATAATATGTACAGTTTGGGTGTATTTTACTTTTTTTATAACACGATTCCAACAAAAGAACGCGGTATCAAACAAACTTTAACCTTTTTCACATTTGCATCCCTTGCTGTTTTTTGTACCACATTTACATTTGCCCTTTCAGGCGCGTATCTGTATTTTTGTCCGCACGGTGAATGCCAGCGCTCGTTTTCAGCGGGGTAAGACCTTTGCCAGGCTGGCACCCAACTTCCGACCAAAACCACGCTCTGGCTCGGAGCTGGCTGCGTGCCGCTCCATCCGTGAGACACGCGGCGGGACGCTGCTGCCCGGCCCGGCCACGCCGCGCGTGTTTGCGTAGCCGGGGACCCGAGCGGCACCGCCGGGGCGTGGGGTTCGCGAGCCCCCGGTCTGTGGTGCTGCGGGGGCCGCTCTGTGTTAATTTGAGTGCTGGCATCGGTTATTAGAATTCATCACTCTGCACCGTAAAACGTAAATCCCGAAGAGAAACCGACAGGCCCGCGGCTTGTAGATGAGAGCGCTGCTGTGAGTGACGCGTGCGGCTGTCCGCGCTCAGGCGTGACTAACGGGCGCTGAGGACACTTGAGGGCGGTGGCGGTGGCGGTGGCACCGGCGGTGTGGCCTTTGTCCGGGCGGCATCGACAGGGGGCGGCCCAGGCTGCGGAGCCCGCGGCCAAAAAAAAGGCACGAAGCCCAGAGAGTCTGGTTTTGGGGTTTTCTTGGCCCCCTCAACGGCGGTGCTGATGCCGCCCCGTAGCCTGCAGCCTCCTCTGGGTGGAGGTCACGGCAGAGTTTATGAAAACACCGAAGTGGGGAAAAGATATTAAAGCACAGGCATCCGAATGCATATATCCCTATGTATGCATGCACATAGGGAGGGGGAAAAAAAAAAAAAAAGCGCTCAGAACAAGACAGCTATGTTCTTTTTGCCTGGAATTGGGTTCCTCTGACCTATCAAGTTTCCTCCCATTCAGCCTTGCAGTGCTTTGAACTGCTGACATTGAGACACTGTGCAGCCAGGCACGACAGCTGGCTCTGCAGCATCTAATACCAACACATGCTGTTTTAGCCCATTTCCAGAGACTAAGATAATGAAAGATTCAAAAATAATATTTGTTTTGGCGGAACTACATTTATAATGAAATAGATGCCCTTGACCATGGAAGAAACTGAATTTTGCAGTGGGTCATTCTTCCCCCTCCCTTTTTTTCCATACAAAACATGTTCTGCAGCCAGTCTAAGGCCAATGGAAATATTTAAAAGGAATATGTTGTATTTCCTGGGTCAGATTTACAGCAGCTTTGCAGCGACACTGGTTGTACTGTTTTATGCTGGAATGAAAAATGCAGATTACATCGTATGTATCAATACCAAATGGTACAGGGCCCCAGGCTCAGGGATTGTTACAGATCACTTTCTTGCAAGCAGAGTTTGCAACGTAATGAGCTCATACTGTAAGCATCTTAAACAGAAAACCAATTCATTGTAGATATAAGGCCATTTTTAGATATGTGCCCAAATCTTCTCTCTGCTCATGCAACCAGTTTGTTTGAAATTAGAGGAATTAGTCATCTGATGAGGCCCAGAATGATTTGCCCCATAAAGTTGCCATTTAATTTTTCTAAACACTTCTCAAGCACCAGGCTCTTTTTAAGTGGTACTTGATATTTGCTGTACAGCATACCGGTTGCATGATGAACGGTGATGTGGTTGGAAGAACTGCGTTATCACTTTCCAAATACATTAAGTTATAGACAAGGGGCAGTAATTTTAATCTGCTGTTTCTGTAAACATCATAGATCATTATTTCTTCCAGAAATATCACAGATTATTACATTTAATCATTTTTCCAATGTTTTACCAAATCTAAAAATCGTAATATTTATAGTGTGTATTGCACCCCAGTCAAAGATACACATTGTGTTAAAATGTTTATTTGGAGTGATAGGTGGTGCTGAAGACCTGCTTTCCTTTAAAGAAAATGCAATAAAAAAATAAACCCATAGAAAGATTGCTTAAAAACTTAAAGCGCAGTAATCCAATGGGAGCCCTGTAAGATTTATGTACTATTTCAAGAGTAATTGCTCAGTAAGAATCTTATAGGAATGTAAAAATCCTCGAAGAATTGCATTTACAGATTTAATTGTAATTCCTTTTATATTCCTACAGAAATTGAACAGAAATACCAGTCGAAGGCTTCTCTTTAAAACTCCCTGCCCTTGCTGGGTTGCTGTATGCCTCCGGTCTGTGCTACCACGGCTGGCTTTAAAAACAATGGAAAATATTACTGACAGTGCACTCACTTGCCATTAAAGCAGACAGGATATTTCAGTTACACTGATGTGCAAATACAGCTTGTCAAAGGACCATGTGCTATTTTTGTTTCAAATAGCATGCGCAGGGTATGTGTAACAAATAAATACGCTTAATTTGTGGCTTGAAAAGATAGAATTTTTCCCAATTTTCTCTATTTTTTTTTTTTCCAGAAGACGTGCCATAGCAAAACCTGTAATCTCTCTGTTGTACAGGCTGGAATTTCCAGACGATTTGCTTTTCATATTGCTATTTTTGTGGTGCCCTCTTCTTGCCAAAGAAGAAACCCAATTTTTTTTCAAGAGTTCATTTTTCTCCCCATGTTGCTGTTGCTCTGGGGGGGCTGGGGGGCAAGCAGGAGCAGCCTCAGCTCCGGCACCGTGGCTTCACCGTCGAGGCTCCATCCCTTCACCCCTTATCAGCCCTCCCCGGGCTGATCCAGACCAGCCCCCGGCCCGTGTGAAGTAACGGGCGGGTGGCAGCGGAGCGGGGCCGGGGCGGACCCGGCGGCACCGGCGGGCGACAGCGGGGCGGTCTGGGCTCCATCAGCCTCGCGCCGTGGCCGGGCTCGTCTGTGCAGGGCCAGCCGGGGAGCCTGGGCCTGGTAGTGGGGCCGCGAGGTGAAAATTGACGTGAGCGCAGCGCACTGGCAGCCCCCGTGATTGATGAAAGGATATTGTTAACGAGCCTTTAAAGTTTCTCGTTAATGGTCGCTTTTTTTTTGAAAAAAGCCAGAAAAAAAAGAAATTCCACATGAGCAGTAATTAAGATCGATCCAATACAGTATGTTGAGTTATCAATTTTTAAAACCTCTTTAAGTGCCTTATTTAGTTATTTTAAACAGCGCTTTTCATTTGCTGCAGCGAGCTGTCCTGGAGCACGACGGCGAGGGCCGCGAGGAGCGCGGGCCTCCCCAGCCCACCGCCGGTTGCGCTGCCCGGGGCCCAGCAGCTGCCGCGACGGCCCGCGCCCAATGCTGAAGTCGTGGCTGCCGATGGCACGCGGCTACGGTGAAGCCAAGAAGTGATGGTTTGAAAAATTACTGCTTTTATTTACTGGATTTGCTATCGTGGCTCAGCTTTCCTAGGAAGTTGGATGTGGGTTATGGCCCAGAGTTTTTAAACTTAAGTCTCAAACATGATCCCCACTCCTGCTTTTATTGAGCAAGCACATTCTGTACGTTTTTTGAAACAACATCATCATGATGCCTAAATGCAGATTTAATTTTAGGGAGCAATGGGCAAGCAGCAGTCCTTCAGTGCTTAAGTAACAACACAACTGTGGTACGAAGAAATGCTTTCTTCACAATGCTCAGCAAAAACACGCCCTTGTCCTTTCTAAACAAAATGCTTGGAAGCAAAAGTTAATCACAAGACCACTTTTTAGTTACAGATAATCGTCTCATAAAGGGCTCGGGATAGCACTTCACCCGCGTGCACTCCTGGGAGTTTCTGTCGGTAGAGCAGCCAAGAGATCAAGAGTTTTTCAAGAATTAGCAGGCTGTCGTAGCAGGGCCCGTTGTGCTGAACCATCGTTGATATGTGGAGTTAAAGCGATGCCGTAACAACCTCTGTGCTCTCTTCTTGCCAAACACATGCAGGCTGGCGGCAGCGATGGCCAGGCTGCACTCTGCTCCGCTCGGCGCACCCCGGTACCGAGTTCTGGCTGCGCTTCCCTCGTCCCCGCGGCGGCAGAAAGAGGGGAGCAGGCAGCAGGCACGCGCCGAGGTGACCCCGCCGGCCGCCGCGTGAACGCGCAGGGAAGCACAAGAGACCACGCCGGGTCAGGGCTGCAGCCCTTGGGGTTATGTCTGCTTGCAAGGCTCTCCAGAACACAGTCTCACTGCATAGACATCAGCGACAAGGGAGAGGACTGCATGTGTTGGGACCCCTGCTTGCTCTTTGTGGAAAGGAAAAGAGAGGTGTGAGCATAGAGCGCGGTCGAACCTCACACCCACGCCTGGTTTCCACGGGTCGGAGTGGTTTGGGGGCTGGGTTTTGTCTTTGTTCCTTTATCCAAACAGCGTCATCCTTCTCAGCGGCAGCATTCACCACCATTTGCAAGGCGGAGGTACCAGCACTTGGAACGACACCACGCACAGAAGCACACTTTTTCCTTGCGGAAAACATCAAACACCAAAAATACCTGGCAGATACATAGAACAGCTGAAGGCAGAGGAATCGGTGTGTGTCCGTACGGCGGCAAAGTCAGGGTAGCAGCCAGCGCGGGTACAACCCTCGCGCTAACGACACCGTGCAAGTAAGGAAAGGCGAGTGTCTGCTCCCGTATCGCAGGAAAACCTCCCATACAGAGAATGAGTTCTGCTGAGTTGTATTTAATATGGCCAACATCAAACTGGAAGGTAAAGGCAAAAACTGAAATGAAACCGATATATTGTTCACGAAAGTCACTTCAACTGCCATCAACGTATTTTGCAGCAGAGATTATTGCGCAAATACGGTGAAGTGCAGAAAGAAAGGCATTGGAATGAAGTTTGGAGTTCCGAATGTTGCTTGGATTGGGGATCACCTCTGTAGCCGCAGGAGCAACACCAGGAGGCTGTAAACTGAAGAAATGTTTCTATACTCCACCAACTGTCTAACACCACATTTGTCCTCTAAAATGAGCAGACTAAAAATATCCTGAGTTCTCGCAGAAGGCATTGTTTTGAGAAGGAGCAGACCATTAATTGAGCGGTTTCTTGTCTCCAGCTCAGTAATCAGTCTTCCCGCACCGCCGTTCCTGATGACCAGCAAACTGTCTCCAACCTTCTGGTTGTCAAGAAAATTGTGACAAGGCAAATGTCAGATCATGTGGAGCCTTCTGAATTTTTTGACCCCTTCAATCTGTTTTCCAGCCTGGGTACGGCAAAGAAGCTGTGATGGACTAATTGCTTGTCTCTCTTCTCCGGGCAGAGGATAAAGACCAGGTACATCATCTGATTCTTTTAGATTAGCAGCATCCTCTATTTCACAGTCTTACATCCCTATGCCGACCAGTGCAGGATTGCTCTGGACAAGTTGCCTTTTTGCCAAAGTTGGAGTAGAAGATGTTGCGGTCCTACAGTGTTTTGTCTGACGGGGTTCCTGCGAACCTGGTTTGGGCAGCGCACCATGCAGGCTGCAGCGTATGTATGACTCGCAAAAAAAAAAAAAAAAAAAGTCTGATTCATCTTCACCAAAACACAATATATTGCAGTTGCTGAGAGGAAAAGATAGCTTGAAAATGTTGCACTCCCACTTCTTGTTTCAACCCACGTGCTATACTTCTAGGTAGAGTACTCTCTATTTGAAATGACCTACATAACCATTGATCTTCATTTTACTAAACTGCCCTGCTCTGTGCTCTGTAACTGTTATCCTGGACAGTTGTTTTCTTGGGCTTTCTCTTAAATTGTTTCTTGCCATTGGCAGTAAAACAATATGAGAATTGTGGAGTTAGATGTACTTTTTAAGCCATAAAGAGAGTTTTCTCTGGAAAACTGGAAAAAATTCTGTTTGGGAACTATACGGAGAAACTCTGTGAAAATTTAGATTCCAGTCCTCTTTCCCAAGCTATGTAGTTTATTTCATTTATTTTGGAAAATAGAAGAAGATAGCCTTTGGTTCAGACTGAAATTTGATAATTTTTGGCTATTTGAAACTTGATTATAAATGGCTTTTGCCATTTGCTTAAGGTCTGAGGGCAGCACCCTGGGGAAGAGCCTCCAAAACTCTTGGAGAGCACCGAAATTTCTTCAAATAATTGCCCATTCACTGGAGTTCAGTAAGCAGCCTGTGAAGCACTTCAGTTGAAGTGCATTACATTTCCTAAGTACTTCTGACAATTGCAATATTTGATTGTTGCCGAACAGACTTGAGCTGGGGAGGAACTAAAATATAGAGCCTTACGTGCTGCCCAAGAGGCACCAGTGGGGGGTAAAACTGGCTGGAAACCTCAAAGCCAAATTGTCCCTGGAAATCAAAAGCTGGCGTGTTGTATCTATCTGCACGTTGCAAGCTGCCTTTTGGCATTTAACGTTAGTCTGTGTGGGGATAAGTAATATCCGAAATGTCCCGTCTGTGCACTCACCCGTAGGCTCTGTCCCAGTGGAGAACATCCGCATGGGCCCTGTGCAAGTCCCTTGCCAGCCACTGAAGGTCCAAAGGCGCTGGTTGAGGCTTACGTCCCGATGTCAGCTGCTGGTGACACTGAGCAGAAGGTGGCACAAACCTCCCCAGATCACCAGGCAATAGCGATTCCTGTCCAGGGCCACCCAGTGCAGATCTGAAGGACTCGGGTGGTAAGGAGCAGATACCACCACCTCCTGCCCAGTGCTGCACAGTGGTGGGTTGAGGCCACCCTCTGCCGGGCAGACAGCAGGTGACACACGTCCAGCAGGGCAAGCCGGCGGAGCGGCCCTCAGGGACGTGCTGCAGGGCCCAGGCCCACCGTGCTCCGCAGCAGGAGCCGCTCCGTAGCTGCAGTCACTTTTCCGCGGGTACCGAACCCATGGTCTCGCCAGTCAGCCACGCTGCGCCTGGCAGACACCCACCCACCCTTCACACCAAGGCCTGCTAATTGTGCCTGAGCTATGTTTGCTCTCAAAACCCCTTTCTTTAAGCCAGTACAGATGCTGAGGGTGGACGAGATGTTACAGCTTGACCGCTGAGAAGCAGAAGCCCTTCTGTTGATGATGCACCTTCGGCTACGCTCTCCCGGTGTATCTTGGAAAGCTTTGGGTGCATTTGCAGCGACTTATATGTAAATAATGAAAGCTCTGTGCATTTGTCTCTTTGTAAGAATCACATGCATGCGTAGGTAAACGCAGATGGTAATTGCACGCAGCCCTCTGGCTCCTGCGGAGCTGCCGGAGTGACCCTCCGTGTCAAAAAGCTTGTGCATCGCGGCTTTAAGGAGGGTGCTACTGAGAGAGAGCCACTGCGCGCACGGCGGGAGGCGGCAGGACCTGCAGCATCCGACTGGAAGCGCTCACGTGTTACCTGGGAGCACCACAAAACTCGTCCAGCCCTCTTGTACAAACAGCAGAACTTTTCTGAGCGCACAGTCCAAATTATCCCTACACTGCATTTTAGTTTAAGCATTAAAATTCAAGGTCTAAATACATAGTTTTAAATTGGAGATGAGTATATGCACATTGCAAATGTAGATGTATCTTGCTGAGTACACAGCCCATAAAATATGTAGTATAAGATCACTCATTTATTTAAAGACGCTTTTTACTTCAGATAGAAAATGACACAAATCTAAATATTACAATGCAAAGTAATGTGTAACTGTCTGTATGTTATAGCCTTAACACTATACTTCTGATGCAGAAGAGATATAGCAGCTGCACTTTAATTTCAAGCAAATTGATCCCAGATGTAAATGTTGTTTTGTTCCATGGAAGATAGTGCACAGGTAAAGCAAATATCATTGGTTTATAGTCCAACAGAGTGTTGCAACAGGATCCAGCCTCTTCTGCCTGGGCACACATAAAAGCCTGGTGGCTGCGACAGAGGAGAATGCCTGAAAAGGATACCATAAAAAGAGATAGCTTTGCTTTTTACCCTTTAAGAATACAGCCACCTGTGATCTAAGTAGCTGTTTTGAAGCCAGGAAAGCTTCTTGGTTTGTCAATTATCCTGCAGGCAAAATCTAAATTTGGCTTGTTTTCCATTTCTTTCACTTCACATTTTGTAGAAGCATTTTTCTCCCACTGCATTTATGTTTGACATGGAAATACATATATATTTAAAAAAAAAAAAAGTGATATTAACTGACTCAGTAAGCCACTCCTTTCAAACTAAAAATAGTACCAGTAAGTCTTCTTCACTTTGCCTGGAGATATCCCCAAGTCAGTGGAACCGTGTATACGCAGCATGATGGCTTCTTCGCCATCCCCACCATACAGAGGACAGCAGAGAAGGCCAAATATCCTGCTGTCTTCTTTTCAACAAGATTTTTAAAAAAAAAAATAGGACGACCTGCCTGTCAGAGGAGGAGGAGCGTGCAGAGGCGCTCACCCCGCTGCCGCTTCCCAGTACCAGCGCTCGGCTAGGCACAGCTCCCACCACTCAATAAACTCACCCATGGCAAGGAGGCTCTCCTAGGTCAGGTACGTCTCCTTTTTTCAGATGAGCGGCCGGCCGACGCGTGACCGTCTGCTCAGGGCGCGGGGGCTGGCTGTGCTGCCCACTCCCGCACGGGCCGGCTGGCGGGTGCAGGCGAGGTGCCGAGGAGCAGCGCTGGGGCTCAGCATTCCACTTCTCTGCCGTTCCCCTCCTTCCACCCTTCTGCAAGCTGGGCAACTGATAGCTGGTCTTTCTTGCTTTTGTTTTCTGTTGCATTTAGGTCAGGTCTGCGCAGGTGGTTATACTGGTTTCATGACGGGTGTGATTTAGTTCTATCGGGGGAATATTGTGTCTGGATGCTTCTAAGTCAGCACGGTGTGAATTGGTGTTTAACTGATCGAAGTCAAGCATTTGAGAGCGCCCCGACTTGATAGCTGCACTGATTTAACGCTGCTTCCTTCTGAATCAGTCTAGGTAAATCAGTGCACGAGTCGTGCACTGGATGCATTGTCTTTCAAATGCCAAAATCTCTGAAGAAAAGTATATGTAAAGGTGTTACTGGGCACAAGCACCAGACAAAACTGGCACTTTTACACAGCAAAGTTTTTTTCTCCATACATTGCATGGGGTTGACTGAACCTGGCACAGATGCAGCATGAGCCGTATTTGACCTCAAGTAGCAACGTCTGCAAGTATTTCGGAGTAAGACATATTGACCGTATTCTGAATTCCTTACTCAGATGAAGCCTGCCAAGAGACCAATGCGGATCTCAATTTGTCAACTTATTGAGGCTTTAGGTTACCCTTTCTGTATGGTTTTGAAGCACACAGCTTTGAACAGAATGCGATTTTATGAACGTTAACGTCCGTCCAGGTCCAGGATGGTGCAGACGAGGTGCTGCTGGCATTTGCCTGGTGCTGCGGAAGAGGAGGCACAGGGCCGGGGAGCAGAGCTGAGCAGAGGTCACGGCGTGCGCTCAGCCTGACAGAGCTGCTGGATAATAGCAGGGCACTTACCTCAAATCACAGGTTGTGAAAACTGACATTTCCATTCAAATTACTCCAATAGCCAGCTGTTCCCCAGTGCAACTTCTGTAAGTGACATGGTGACAGTGATCCAGAAATTTAACTTGCTGTTGTCTCGTTCCAAGTGGAATTATGAAGTTTGTGACATGCATTAGGAGGATGGCTCCTGGTCGCAGCCGGTGCTCTGTGTGTGCGTGTGTGACTAATCACAGGGCGAGCGCAGAAACCAGGAAGTTTTGTCAGCTCAGGAGAGCTGTCCCTGCTGTGAACTGGCTCTTTCTGACTCCTCTTCTCCTCATCTCCCATTGTCTGCACGAAGAGCTACCGCTCCACTGAAGTTTTCCTGGCATCTCGTATTGCCAGAGATTTTTGTACGTCACTCTCTTTAATTACAATGTGCAGATCATCTGTTCTTGACATGTGAGTACCTGATGGTCACATTTCTCTGCTCCCTCCTCTCCTCAGGGAGGCCTCTTGGATTCATTTTTTTCATAACTTGACTTTTATTGCAAGTTACCTTTTAAATTTCTGTCCAGCCTTTAAAGCAGGAGGCCTTTTCTGTTCATAAAATAGGCCAGCAGATTTTGTGATTCGAGGTGTTTGCCATACACGTGTAATTTTTGCCCAATTTTATTTCTGTATTACATGGGAAGCCATAAAAACCCTCTGGTGTGCTGTTCTCTGCAATAGATAGCTCCGTGCCAACTTTAGCTCCAGTGCCAAATGCTGGAGACAAAACATCTGAAGTTGGACAACCTGCCTGGACAAATCTCTACCGATGTACTGCCACTGCTGAGCAGGACAGCAAAACTTGAGGTAGGTCCCTGGACGCTTTGGTGACACCTTTCAGGAGTGGGTCCCAGGACCCATTCAACAGTCAGGCTGGTACAGCACATTGTGAGCCAAAACCAGAGATGGTCCTGAGCCCCAGCTGTGGGTCAGAACATCCATCCATGGGGATGGCTGGATAACCATCCCACAATACATCTCAATTTGACTTACAGTCATCTTCCCTTAGAACTCATTTTTGTAACTTGATAACCAGCAAATATATCAGTCAGTTATTAAGGAAAATATAATTACAAAGTCATGTTTATCTACATTTCTTTGAGAAAAACTAGGCCTCATTATTGCTATCACAGTCAGAAGAATAATTAATGTCAAGTTTTTATAGAGAATTCATTACCTCCTTGGACGGAGAACAACTCTAACCGTATTTTGCAGACACAATTTCAGAAGAAGAAAAAATACAGTCTGTGCTAAATGTCTGTGAGTCATGGTCTTCCTTGCCTGACAACAGAAGTCAATAAAACCAAACACACTGACTGTTTGTGGATTCAGCAGAATGTACCATCCGTCAATGAAGACATTCTGTTAAATTAAGGTTCTTCTACCATTTTCAAATTAAATTCTCATAGAAACATTGCATCTCAAACTCACTGAAAAATGATGTATAACCAATATGCTCAGAGGTTGGTTATTAAGGTATACTGCTATCCTGGAACATCATCCTGCCTAAAGCTCACACTTTGATCTCTCTTCTGAGTTTCTGGAAGTTAATTCTGATCCTTATTGAATCTCTGGGCTTGGTAGAGGTTTGTGTGAGATATTCACCACAACTAGTGTTGTGTAAGATTATTTTCATGTCTTCCTTCATCTCACCCATCATTCCAACACTTCCTTTATCTGAGTCACCATCTGCATGTGGTTGCCTTTGGGCTTGAGCTAAGTGTTTGGAAGCAATGGGAAGCATCCGCTGGGGCCTGTGACCTCCGGATTTAGATCAGGTGCTCCACTACTCAGCTGTTGTTCCTGCTTTTGGGCCTGCAACAGCCCAATAATCTGCAAAGGTTTACAAGCCCATGAAAGCTTCTTCAGTCTGCAGAAATGTCACGTAGTTACGCTGCACCTTATGTTACGGTATCAGTTGGCCTTGGTTGAATCTTTCAATAAATTCCTTTTAAATCTGATTTTATGGTTTTCCACCTGCAAAGAAATGCAACCTCATGTATGGACTGCTGTTGTGTTTATGTTTGTTTTTGAAGACGCATCCATCTATTGAAAAATGGTCTAACCATTGCAGCTAAAGCAAAGGTGAGGATTAGCTATGTTCAAATCAAAACTTCCTAAAATTTTGCCATTCTAGCCTTAAGAAAGGAAGCTACAGTGTTAGTTTCCTGGGGCAGTGCTTCTTAGCAAGTCAGGGTACCTGTGAAGGAAAAAAGGATAGAATCACTGTTTATTCTTTACCGGTATCTGAAGTCCCCAAATAATTCATGCATGTTTGTTTCAAAGCAGTTCCATGATGTAATGGCTGCTAAGATGTGACTTTGGTACGCACATTAAAGATAATGAGCTGACTCAAAATATCCTTTTAATACTAAATGTTTATTCACGCTTACGGAACAGTCATATCAATACAAGCAACCTTAAAAACAGAAAACAACATGAGAAAACCCAGACACGAAAAGGTCTAGTCGCTCAATTCCCTGCAGTGGACCTGCTTTGAACATCATGATGAAGGCCACAAGCACTTCAGTTGCTTGAAGTGAGGAGGCCTCTGGAAACTGCCGAGATATTGCATTCCTGTGACAGGAGGTGTGCCATCCTCGGGAAGTGAAAGCCCCAGCCTCATGCAGTGCCCACCAGTCCCAGCGCTGACAGGTTTATAGCGGTGCTGGAAGCACAAAACGTTGGGTGATCCTTCCACCTTGCGCAAGCGTTTGTGAACACTGCGTGACCCTGCCAGGAGCTCCTGGTTGTCCTGGTTTTAGCAGAAATGCTAAAAAAAGGTACCTTGCCCAAAAAGTGATGATGGAGTTTGTGCCCAAAGCTCTTAAAGAAAGAGTGAAAAATGACTGCATCGCAGAAAAGAAGTTTAAATGTTAGGTGTGACAGAGCCTTCGCATGACAGAGACTGCACAGGCTTTTGATGAAAAGTAAACAAAAACAAACAGTTTAGTGAATATTAAACTAACTTCAGGAGTTTCAAGGAACACCACTTCCTCTTTTGTCTGAACTAACAGCTTTAAATCTCCCACGGTCTGGTCAGAGAGAGAAGCATGGGTACTGGTTTTGGGTTGAAGGAGATATGCTGTAAAAATAGTGGCTTTCAGTAAGATGAATTACAGCAAAATTAACAAAAAAGTGCTTTGATATAACTGTGAATAGAGGATTAACTGCACAATGCTGCCATTTTTTGAATTCTGAGTGTCTCTTATTTGTTTTGTGTTTGTTCGTGATGTGTTTGTTTGTGATGCCAGCAATAAAAATAATGTTTGGCCACTAAGCGAGCAAGTGTGCTAAAAAAGGTCTTTGTAGCGCTTGGAATCTGCTTGTCAGCAGGTGACTGTTTGGGGAAGGCAGAAAGGGGAAAGCTTCTTTTATTTTATTTTCAAGGGCTGAAATTTAATGCTGGGAACCTGATTCATATTTTATTTCTTATCAAAACTCTTATCTCTGTAATTGTGAGCATACAGACACAAAATTCAAAAAAGAAAAAAGAAAAAAAAGAAAAAGAAAAAGGAAAAGAAAATTCAAAAGAAAAAGCAAAAGGAAAAGAAAATTCAAAAGAAAAAGAAAAAGGGAAAGAAAATTCAAAAGAAAAAGAAAAATTCAAAAGAAAAAGAAAAAGAAAAAGATAAAGAAAAAGAAAAAGAAGAAAAAGATGCTGCCCATCCAGCCTTACAGGGAGGGTTATTTATAGATCTCTGCCTTTTGTCAGATTCGTGGGCTAACGATGTTCTTCCAGAATAAAACGTATTCTGTGTGCAGCAGAAGAGGAAGAGTCCTGCGGAGAGTGTGCATATAAGCTAATGTCAACGAGACAAAAAGGGCTGTGGCAGAAAAGGCTGTTGAACAAAATCCACAACAATCTAATCATGATCTCTGGTAGTCAGTGAGATCTGTGTGAGAAGACGTTGCATAAAGCAGACACATCCAGGAAATAATGCCTGTCCAGTGCAGCCAGATGGAGTGGGTATATCCTGACAAAGCATTTGTTTTAATAAATGTTCAATTAAAATTATTTCTGTAGTGCAAGCATGGTCCAGAAGTAGTATGGGAATTATTAAGATTGCTGATAGAAATAAACATAAAGATAATTGTGCACTAGTTTAGAACGATGGTTATAAAAAATAAATCTTCAACATTTCCTATAGTATTATTTTGCCTGTGTACAAAGCATAAAATATTAGTTTAGCTAGACTTTAAAATGATGGCTTTAAAGTTCTAACTCTTTTTTACAAAAAACAAAACAAAACAATACAAAACAACACCACCCATAGCAGTAGTGCCTTCTCTTCCTGTGCCCATGCAACGCATCGGCAGTCTGTGGGTTTATGTACATACACTAACAGAAAAATCTCCGCTAAAAACTTTTATCTGTAGTATAACATATACACCATCTAATCAAAAGTTTATGATAGGAAAAATCTCAGATGAACAGAGGAAGATTTTTCTGGTTTATGCCTTGATACAACCCTGTTTATGTGAGAATGTGTGAGTACGTGAATCCCATATGGAGTGAGTAGCTTTTAAATAGGTAAAATTTTGTATGGGCTTAAGTATTGCCTTAGGTGGAGTCCAAGCAGATGCAGAGCAGCAGGTTTTATTTTATTAGCCACAACTTGGTCTTCGTTGCTGTATGAGTTTGATAGTTCATCGAAATGCCACGTGAGTCCCAGGTTCAGTGTTCAGTGTGCGCTCGCAGTGTTTGTGGAGGGTTTGCAGCCCTCCCGCTTAAGTCCAAAAATGCTCCCAGTGCTGCGGGTGGTGGGCACATTAAAATAAACAGAAGTTGCACATGTCAATGTCAGGGATGAATCTGACACTTATTAACAGAAAGTCTGGAAATGCCAGAGCTGAAAAGGTTAAGTTCACAATTTATTTTTAAAAGAAGAGACTTGGTGTTTGTCTGGAAAATCACATAACATGCAGTTTGGGGGTTTTTTGGAGGTGCTCAGTTTACTTCAGCAATTAGAGTGGAGTGGTTATCTCGGATCTTTTCACCGTATTTTAGATTTTCTTTCTGCATATATTCAGATGAGGATGTTTAATGCACACGAATACTTCTCGAAAGTGGATGTCGGGTTTCACATGTGAGTATAGCCAATGGTGCATTTCATTTCACACGTGCTGGCGTTCGCCCCGCTATGTTTCCGGCAGTGCAGGCTGGGATGCTGGACCACGTGTGGCAAACCACACTGCACAAGGCAAACCACGCTGGTCGTGGCAGAGGTCCTGGAGGGTCCCACTCCGGTGGTTAAATGCGGCTGAGAGCCTGGGACAGTGCACATGTACCCAGTTACACTGTTATAAGAGAAAATCAAATTTAAGCTGCACCCAGTCCATAAATCTTAAAACAGGTGAGCATCTCCAGAAATAAGGCTTTGGAGATGTGTCTGCGACCCAGAAAGAAAAAGCTTCAGCAGTGCCTAAAATGCCTGGAAGTGTTTTTTCTTGCCGCATCTCCTCGACCTGCTGCTTCTATGCCTTGGCTGCTACTTCAGATCTCTTCCTTCAAGGTGGTCACCCAGGAGGGATGTACCAGGACCAGGGGGGCTTCAGTGGGTCTGTGGGCAGCCTGGGCTGGTGGGAGGTGTTGTGCCCATGGCAGGGGGGTTGGAACTGTGTGGTCTGTGAGGTCCCTTCCAGCCCAAACTTTTCTGTGATTCAGTGGGACTGCTGTTCTATGAAAAGCTGAGAGTCCCCCTGCCCATGGCGATAGTCCCCGAGGTCAGGCAGGGGAGCCCAGCAAACCTCCACCATTTCCAGCCGCCTGACGCTGCTCCTAGGCGTAGCACCAAAGGTCTGGTTCCTGCAGACAGCTAACATCCAGCCCCCCAGATTTTCCCCCAGACACTTTGCCAGGTGCCCGAAGCACCCACAGCTGCGGCGTTGGCTCCTGTGGGCTGCCACGGCAACAGCAGAAGCGTTATTACTTATAACCATTTTTAGTTACTTGATCGATCTAATATTTTTGAACTTTCCACCTGGTAACCTAGCTGTCTGTTAACCCTTCTGATGAAGACTAACCCAGACTGCAAATATTTGATGCTGAAATTCAAGCTGTCAATGTACCTAGGGGAATAAGAACATGGGGAATGGACATGCTGGAATAGATTTAAATAAGCAATCTATTCAATGAAACAAAATAGGGTCTGTTTTTCACAATACCTGCAAGCAGAGAAGCCAAAGCCCAACCATGAAGGTGCTTCCACATGAGACAAGCTGCATGCCAGGGCAGTGCTTGGCTCTGTCTATGAGTGAAAAGCAGCGTATATGTCTCCACAGGCTTCTACTCTAAGCATTCAAATTATTTGTGGCAATATGATTTGTTCTTCTCTAATGAATAAATATTTCAAACAATACTGTTACTTCGTATTTTGTGTTGTTAAGAAAAAAAACATTAAGTGTTGTTAAGAACAAAACATTAATTTAAATATTACACATTGCACAAGTACAGGTACTGTGGAGGATGTGAGTTAAAAGACCACAGTTGTTGTATTTTCATTTTCAGGGCACTAATAATGCTCCCAGCTCTGCTAGCATATTTGATATCTCTCTGTGCCTTTCCATTCTGTCCAAATTTCCTCATGAGAACTACCTTAATATCTAAATTATCACACAAAGTGCTAAAAAGTTCAGCTGTTTTCTCCTCTCACTCCTAGGCACATGTTAGCTAAGTATCTTTGAACCAAATGCATCTTTCCAGTGCTTCCAAAATGAAGAAATAAATAAATAAACAGACAGACAAAAAAAAAAAAACAACCAAGGGCTGGTAATTTAGTACTAGAAAGTTAATTCAGGAGACCTCTAACCTTTAAACCACCACGTGACTATTGATTTTCAATATTGCTGGGGTCCGTGCCACCCTAAGCGTGTAGTTCAGCAGATTCAGAACAGTTTGTCCCTTATCAGCTGGGTCCCTGAGTACTTGTGCATTAAGACAACAAATGTCGGCGGCTCGCGGCACGTCACATGGCAGCCGGGCGGACGTGCCGGGCTTCTAATGAAGCGGGGCCCTCGGCGAGCACGGCCGCGGCCCCGGCACCGGGGCCTCTCCTGCCCCAGTGCCCGGGCGGGAAGGAGGGAGACGGGGGGATTCGTGGACCGCGGCACCCTGCCATCGCGGCACGGCCGCGGCGCGGCTGGAGCATGGGTGCTGCTAGTAGTGACACAGGGTCGCCAAGAACATGGCTTTCACACCAAGGCATTATGCTTAGCGTTAAAATTTATTATATTTTATTACATTATATTATATTATAAGATATGATATTGTTATATCATATCATATATATCATATGTTGTGTTGTATTATATTACATTACATTATATTACATTATATTTCCGGGTTTCTAAACCCTCTCTTTCCCCCCCAAGAAGCAAATGAAGATGGAAACATGGGTAATGCTCCAAGACACTCTAGAGTACTGATATGCCGTGTGCCTGGATTATGCGGTAATACCAGGACACGCTACTTTAAACACCTTCCTCCTTTCGTAATCACCAATTAGTCAAATCAGAGGCAGCGCCCTGACGAGCTGCAGGCCACGCGTGCGGCACAGCAACCTTCCTGGCTCGGATGAAGATGTGCTTTAACCCACACACCTAAAAAAGACTTCAGCTGTCCCCTCTCCCAGCTCTATTGATTATTTAAAATGTTACATCCTGGGGAGGAAAATGTCATTGCTTTAAATACCAGCATTAACAGTTGGTAAAAGTTCTTTTTCACTGAGGTGCATGCAATGAAGAAAAATTAAACAATGAAAAAAATGGAGAAATATATGGAATTTAAAAAAAAAATCATTTGCGTGTTAATTTGACCGAGAAGGAGCTTCGCTCCCCAAAGTAAGTGGCATAAAAGTAAACACATCTCATACTGGACTTTTTACTGGAACGGTGAAATATATAATGAAATTCAACAAGGAAACTGGAAAAACAGCCAAATTGGTGCAGCAAAGTGGTTAATAGGATCATTAGCCTACTCGCTGTATTTTTTTGGACATTGTGTGCCTGTACCGTAGTCCTCGAGAGCAGATTGCAGGAACAGGCTGACAGTTACCCGCTAACTCAGCAGTGCTGGGTGCAAACTGCCATCTTCCTGTGGATTTACAGCTGCCACTTCTGCTACTTCAATTAGTTCTATAGCACACAGATGTTGCTTAAATGTTGCTGCTAATGATACTGCAATAAGCGTAAGATTCATGCCATATTTTGAGGCACGTAAATTTCTCAAGTGGCACAATTAAAGTGGAAATATTAGGTGGGGAGAACTTGGCAGTCTCTCGAACTTGGAAAGCGCACCCGCTATGCAATAATGGGTCAAAAATTCATTCAAGTTTTACTGCTGTTCAGAGTTTTAAAAGACTTTTCACAGTTGAATGCAAAGTAGTAAAAAGCAGAGTATTAGGAAATGAGAATGCTGTTCTGTTATTCAGACATGACTTTTAATTTCAAATTGAAATCACATGCCTACTTTCGCTGCCATTGCTGCGTGTTGCAATGCTGCTCTTGAAAGATGTGTTTGAAAGTATAAGGAATAAATGAAAAGTTTTCATTAATAATGATTTAATTGCTCCGGCTGCGCGAAGGTTCAGCATGTCAGTTGTGTTAGCAAAAAAAATTGTTTCCCAAATCACACACAGAGACAGCATCAATCATTTCCGAAGCCAGATGTAGCCTCCAAACTGCAGCCTGACAACACATCTCATGTTTGTGCAGCCACCAAGCAATTATTCTTTCCATTATATCTCCCAATGACAGATCTCCAAACCCAGGGCTGTAAAAATTAGAGTTTGGGCTTATACAGTTGTGTCAGGTCTTAAAAAAAAAATAAGAAAACTTATCATGGCTGCAGTGTTTATGAGCTTGTCAAAGTACATGTACATAATTTTCATCAAAATTTCTTTTACCTCATTTCCAATCCTTCAGGATTAGATTTATCAGCAGCTCATTCGGCAGAGTGCTGTGCACGCGTCCAAGCGGCTTTCCCACGTGAGAGCAGGACTTCAGAGGGGAGCCTCTTGTTTTGACCGTGTTTGTGAGACCAGCAAGCTTTTCTTCGCCTCAAATATTTTTCTTCAGCTTGTGCTCAGATTGTTTTTAAGGTACTGTCTTGGGGTGCCCGACAAATTTGAGGTGTAATTTTTAAAAATGGTTTTAAAGCTCCATCTCATTTTGAGCTTAAGGAAATGTGAATCACTACGAATGCATTTGGAGGGAAAGAAGTCGGGGTGTAAACCCAAAGAAAAACGGCTGGAAACCCAAAGATTATTTCCATTTAATGTTTTATTTATTTATACCAGGAAAAGATTAGCAGACGAGCACTGATCTTAAAACTTCCAGTATACACAGTATTTAAAGGATGAAGTTACGTGTTTAGAGAATCAACCTACAGCAAAATAAGGACGTGTCAGGCAAGCAGGCATCAGTGCATTTTATCTGAAATACTTCTCGCAACATGCCGAAACGTTTCCGTTTCTCTGCGTGGCTCTGTCCCGCTCCTGTTTTGGATTACTTAACAGCAAATCTTACAGATGGCAGCTTTGTCCTGTTCCAAGGCAACGAGGACAACACGTTCCAGCTGACCTGGGTACGATGAATCCTGCGAGAGCAGGAGATGCGTTACGCTGGCAGTGGAGAGCTCGCGTGTAACCGAGAGAGGAAATCCACTGCCCAGCTCTGCTGGCTGCGCTCCCGGCGTGCACAGGCATGCGGCGCCCTCCTCGTGCCCCTCTTTGCTTCGTTTTTGAGCCCAGCGGTGATGGCACGTTGCAGAGGAGGAGGTGGCAGAACGGGATGCGTGCGGCAAGGGGTTTGAAGGCGTTTGCCAAAAAGCATCTCTATTTCTTCATCCTTTTGCTCTGCATCACACCCAACGGCCCAGCTGCGGATACGTCCTTGCACCGTGTCAGGATGCAGTATATGTTTTCAATAGCTTGCTTGTTCCCCAGCTGACCTGTTGGCCAAGGAAAATCTTTTGATTTGAAATAATTATTTCACATTGAGCTGGATTTACTGAATAATTTTCGTTTCTGTGAATGGCCTTGATGCCAGGATCAAATGGATTTGGTCACTGGTTGTGGCTGTTCTGTTTACATTTTTTCACAGTTGATGTGAATTACTCAGCTTGTGCCAAAAATCCATGACTTCTCACAATAACATAAACAATTACCTTAATCTATCTCTTTGCCATTTATCAGAGACAGGCTGTTCAATGGGAAGTGACTTCCACTAGACCCAGAAGAGGGTCTAAGTAGCTTCTTTATTCTTATTTCAAGTAGTTTCTGTATGAAAATCTTTTGAGAAAAAAAATGAATGATTCACCCCAATTGCCAGTAAGTCAAGGTGTGGGAGCATCCGGCTGCATCCAGCGCCTCCAGCCCCACCACCCGCACACCAGCACCTTCCCTGCCCTGAAAGCACTGCCTGGCACACGCACAGACATCAGGAGCTGGCCAGCTGAGCCCCCCACTCTCCTCTGCACTGGCCCCATGGCACCCCTGTGCCTCGCCCAGCCCTTCTTTATTCAGTCCAGCTCCACTCCTGTTGAGCTCCACCAGAAATTCCTGCTGCTTCGACTGCTCCTGGTGTCACCGCGATGCGCAAACGCTTAGTAGTTGTGCTGGTTCACGTAAAGATGCTCGATGCTTCTCCGATTTTCAAAAGAAGCTGCTCGGCGTGTCCTGCCTCACTCTCAGGCAGTTTATGTGGAAGTGCCTTTTTAAAAATGCCCTTAGAAATTTTATCAGCCAGGAGCCCTGGCTGTAAACTGTTTTCCTCCCTCCATGAGCACAACTATTAATTTCCAAACAGCTATCCACATTTTCCCCAGCACTGATAAATCTGCATACTCTGGGCTTCACTGTGCAGTTATGTAACTGAAATTTGATTTCTGCAAATGGAATTTGTTTTAAAACCAAACCTAGTTTTGAAGGAGAAAAATGAATGAAACTTTTAATGTCAGTTTTCAGGAAGAAGGCTGCAGAGGTCTCTGATTCATATTCATGAAAGTGGAGTCAACATGTGATGATAATTTTATGGGATTTCCAAAAAAAGAATGCCCTTTCCATATATAATTTATTGTTTCTGTGATTCATCAAAGCTTTTTGTCCTCCAGCACACAAGTGGTCACCTGTGATTTATACACCAGAGGAGTCAGTAGGTCCAAAACAGAGTGGGAAAAAAGCAGCTTTGCTCCAAGTGTCACGTACGGCTTCCTCGCCTAAGTTGCTGCAGCAATGTCAGAACGGTAACTTAATGCACAGCAAAGTTGCCGTGGGATTATGCGCTGATTTACTCAGCAATGTTATTTGGGAGTGGGGGGGTAGGAAAAACTCAAATCAAATCTGTGCGTTTACTGTGACAACCATCCCGGTACCGGGCACGTGCTCCCTGTGGGACAGAGGGGCCGAAGCACCCTGCTGCCCCGTGGCCCCGCCGCCCGCCTCGGGCAGCACTCGGAGCCAGAAGCCAGAAGCCAGAAGCCAGAAGCCGGGTGTGCCGGGCCCGAGGAGAGAGGACGGGCTCCTCCTTGCATTGGCAATGATTTCCTAACTTCCTCCCATCCTGACTTTGGCAGTTTGTTTCTCATTTCAAATACCCTTTGTAATCTATCAGGATATATAGGCCAGTCTTATTTCCCCCCCTCACTCCAGCCTATGTCCTCTTTCTATTTAGGAATTAATTATGATGCTATCTCATATAACTCATTAGTATCAATTAATAATTTCCCTTTCATGATTTTATATAGCTAAATTAGATTGCCACTTAGGAACCTGATAATCAGTATTGGACTCATTTAGACATTTCTTTTTTCCCTTCTCCACCCAGTTGCTCTGGGCATGCTGGCGGGGCTGGGCTGTGTGGGGCACCTGTGGGCCTGCCCCTGCCCCCCGCTCCAGCCGCTAACACATCCATCTGAATTTTCAGCCTTTTCACTGTTTATTTTGGGGCTGTGCAAGACGTTATTCTTGGTTTATCAGAATGAATAGAAAAACACCCTACTTCCAGCGGTTGGCCAAGCCACTGTGAATTATCTTCCCCTTAAACTCTCCATGGGGACAGACAGGAAAGCCAAGGGACACGTGTGTTTTCCTCGTTCATCTTGGTGGGGTGTTCACTTTGAAACGGCAGTGTTGCTGGCATCCACGCGTCCGTATTTAACTGCTTCACTGCTTACTGGCACACCGCATCCATTCAGGGGAAAAAAACAGTAATATGATTGAACATATCTGGCAGGACCTGATATTCCCACTCATTTTGACTCTGATCCAGTAACAGCAAAGGCAATTAAATAACAAGTTTTCTCTGGCAAAATGAGTTGCAAAATGCCCCCAGCTGCATGATGTAGGAAATACACCTTGACTTTACTAATTGCTGGCACGCCTGTACCTGGCTGCAGCACTGCCCAAGGAAGTTCACACGAAAAGGAAGCTTGCACGTGTTGCAAACCATCCAACCACGCTGCGCGTGGCTCCGGTTGGGGTGGTTTGTCCAGCAGGGCAGTACCTCAGCCCCTGAGCTGCGTGCTGCCACGGCTGCTTGCCTCGTGTGGCTGAGTGAGGTGGCAAAAGTGAATGGATTTGTCTTGTTGGAAGCATGCAGACGTCATCTGCCTTCCTGCAGCAAAATGATGCTCCAAACACTTCCGCAGTCAGCCACAAGCAGTGCTCGGGCTCAGCCTCTCGTTGCAAATACAGACCAGGCTGTTGTAAGTGCAGGTTAGTTAAAGTGAGATAGCCAAATGTAGCTTAAAAACAGAATTCCAGGAGATCAGTCCATGTGAAAATGGACTCTAAAATAGACCAGCTGCCCTGGGCTGACCCTGAAATGCCAAGCGCTGGCAGCGACTCAGGGCAGCCATCCTGGGGTGCCTGCTCTGCATCATCGCAGCACGGCCACCAAAGGGGGGGCGTTTTTTTAAAGATGGAGCTAAAAGCAGAAAAAGCAGCATTGGATAAGTTCCTGTAGGCTGCAACATGCACATGGTTGCACGTGTAAATACAGTAAAGAAGGGATGATAATGGATGTCTTTTCCATCACCTGGTAATGGAAAAGTATTACTGACAGAAGTACCCACGTTTCAGGAAAAGGTTTTATCTGAAATCGGTGTCCTGCATTGCTTTTTCCTACAGCAACTTTGGGAGAGCCCAGGCTCCTCCCCAGGGGCTGCTGTAAGTGACTGCATTGATCCCCTCTTTTATTGTTTCCATATCCACTGACGGATCAAACAACTGGAACGGTGACAGGGAGCAGCAGCAGGAGGAGTCTGCTGGGAAAGGCAACTTACGCACATCACTTATAATAAGTAGCATAAGGAGTGTAATTGCTAAGTCTGAATTAAGTGATATATGGGTCAAGCAAAAGAAGAAGGTTGGATTTCTGTGAAAGGAGGGGGAAAGTCAAGATGCTGAGGCTCGCAGGGTAACTTTGCTTCTGCATGCATTCAGATTTGCAGCCTCCTCCCTCCCCGTCCAAACATCCACTCCAGAGGGTGGCGAGGGAGAAAATGGAAGGAAAGAGAGAAAGGGAGAAAAAAAAAAAGAAATCAGAACTTTACCAAGAGGACAAAAGATTTTGGAGAAAATTACAGGACAATTTCCTTCAAAATTTAAGGAAAATGCTGTCTAAAACCCAATCAGGATGGCCTGACATAAATTATTGATTTCAAATGTAATTTTCACTAAAAATGAGGAAAAAGTGTTACCTGGTTTAGCTCCCTTTTTTTTTTTTTCAGAATGTCTACTTGTCCTAACGGGAGATTATTCTCAGTATCAACAAACGTTAGCTATTATTGTTCACATCTAGGATTGTTTCTGAATATGCATTTCTCTTGGCTGATCAGGGTATTGACCTTCATAAATTTAACTATTTACATACATTTCTACATCTGTGAAAATGCTGGATATTGCATTTCCCTTACTACTATATGAGTTGCCAAGTTCTTTTTGGATGGAAATAAGAGTTCAGTAACACTGCAGTGAGAATGACATTAATTTCACCAGCTAAATAGTCCCATCTAAAAAGTGCTGGATGCCAAAGAAGTATGTCTCTCTAAACATCTTATGCATTTAAAGTTAATATATTAAGTTGGTAAAGTTACTAAGCAAAGGAGATATTATTATTTACAGTTAAAATGTTGAATAGGTGGTTTCTGGTCACCATGTCCTTCAAGATGCTATAACTAGCAGATCTTATCCTTTCAACTCTATTCTTTATTCATAGACAGGGAGAGGAAAACGTGTTTTCTGCTCTTCCAGCTCTCAATCAGGTTTTCAGTTTCGAGTAAATTAGTCATTGACCTGAACCAGCCAAATACATTGAAATGAACAAAAAAAAATCTGTGCCATTGCTGAAATCGCTGTCACAAAGTTTATCGCTATAAGGCAAGGGGGCCAGATCCCAGGTAAGATGGAGGGGGGAGCCTGTCCCACCAGCAGCAAGGCTTTCCTGGTCAGTGGCTATTATTACCCTGCAGCATATAAATATTTAATCTTCACATTAAAAATATGGGGCAGAATAGCCTTTATAGCCTGACAATGAAAAGATTTTCTCTTCTGATCATGTCAGAAGACTGCAGGACAAGGGATGTTTTATTAAGGTAAAAAGAAAATTGAAAAGATGATAGAAAACAATGTAAATTTGACCTTGAGGCGGTCCAGTTGTGATCGTTGAAATGTTTATTTTAGCACCAAAACCTGTTGTTTCTATTGCAGATTTTTATTGCAGATTTTTGCATTTATATCAGCAACATATACACTCAATGTAGCTAATTGCACTAACGCATATCTATTACTCTTTGAGCCATTCCAGTTTCTTTGTAGTGGCATTTTACAACTATCAAAAGCAGAGCATTTCAGACTTCTTTATGTGCTATGCCATAAAGATGGTTTTCCAGGGCACCATATCTCAGAAATGCTGCTTGCAGCCTGTTTCCCATGTGCTTAGAGCAGGTCCCTCCCCAGAGCTGAGTGGGGACAGCAGGGAGCCAGGGCTTGGCGTAGATCTACCTAAGGCAGCAAGTCTGCAACTGCATTTCAGCAGGCTTGAGCCAGTAAATACTGCTTTAGAGATGAAAACTAAAAGGCCTACAAGTACTTTCTCCATGAAAAACAATGTTCATTTCCTTTTATGCTTTGATAAACAGCAGGATTTCTGAAAGGTTCCTGCACAGCAGCCTCTTAAGGTTCTCCCATCCATACTGACTACGTGTGACACTCGCGGCAATTCGTGGCGTGCGGGCTGGCAAAAGCCAATGCAGCACTGAAAGAGGGCAAAGCATTTGTCTTCCGGCCTCCCCTCTGTCCTACTTGGGATCTGGCCCCTTCTTCTTACAGAAGAATGAGACAGCAGTTCTTGCCTGTAGAGGTAACCACTGGGTTTGCTGGCCTGCTGCAATGGCCTTGATTTCTCACTCAACAGTAACATAAAGCAAACGCGAACCACTCTGCAAAGTGGCATTTGAACAGCACTGCAGCGTTTTGGTAGCTCAGGCTGGTTTGGGATGCAACATGGCAAAAGCACTCATGCAAGTGCCTGGTCCCCAGGTGATGCAGACACAGAGCTGTGGACCAAAAATATAGCAGAAGTGAATGAGAAATGTGGATGCTGAACAGTGGGGAAGCCCTCTGTCCCTTGACAGTATATCGCATGCAAGAAAACCCCAAAATGATTTTATTTGACACCCTGCTCTTACTGGAGTATTTTATGGAGATTTTGGTAGTTGATTTAACTTCTACAAAATTCAACAGTAAGTTTCTTCTATTGTCCTCCCACCTCTTTCCATAAAAAAGATTTATTCCATTGCTTTCACAAGCAACGTATCAATCATATCGTACAAGGTGCCTGAGCAGCAATGAGTTATGTTGCGGGGTAGCACAGGACGAGCAGTGATGCTGTGGGAGGAAGAGTGGCTGCCCACCACGCTGCCCTCATCTCCGTCCCTGCTGCCTGCTCACTCTGCTGGCAAACAGGACCGACCATGTTTGGCATCGCTGGCAGTCACGTCTGCAGGGATTTATGCCAGCAGTGCTACTTTCTGATTTAGAACAAACTTTGTGCCTTTGCCCTAGCAACCAGTGTCCCGACAACTCTGTTTTACCCTTTTCTGCAGACTCACCTGCTACCGCCTTCCTCACCGAGTTCCTCGTCCCCTCAGCCGGAGCAGGGCAGTGGCTGGGTCTTGCTTCAGCTCTGTCAGCTCCTCAGCTTCCTTAAAATGAGAAACCAGGAATCCCATATTTTACAAAATGGCCACCACTTTTGTTTCACTGATTTCCAGGAAGGAAGCCCGAGGCCCATTCAAAACTGCCCTATTCAGCGTGGCTGCGCTGTGGCACACCATGCCACCACAGGCTTTTACAACATTTATCCAAAGACGTACACAACTGCCTACGCCAGGTGGAACGGGTGGTGTTCCATAGCCTGTAGCACGGCTACATTTTGGAAACTTTTCCCCCAAACTAATCCATGCTTCAGTGTTTTCCTCACATGGCTAACTCATTCTCCCCAACCAGTGTGTAAACCTGTGAAGTCGCCTGGCCTGCCCGCAGCCTGCAAGCCGGGATGGCTCTGCCTCGCGTGGGGCCGGACCCCGCGGCCCATGGAGGGGCCTGGCCCCGGCGCTGCCCCCAGAGAAGGGGCTGGGGAAGGCCTCTGGGTGCTGCAGGCTGCTGGAGTCCTGGCGTGCTCGGAGACGAGACACTGGCAAGCTGAAGCAATGAAGAAACGCCATGGTTTCCACTGTATGGCATAGCTCCTACCCCCTTCAGTTCTTACCTTCCTTTTTTCACGGAGCTATGCTTGGTGCCCAAACAGCCTTGTGAGACAGTTTATTACAGGTTCTTTATTGTTACTATTATTTCTACTGATCACAATTTCAAAGCACTTCCACGTCTCTGACTGGGTGGGTGCCGGGGCCCCGCTGCCTGCCTGCACCCCGGCCGGGCAGAGACCACGGCCGCGTCGCAGCACTTGTGCCCGCAGCAGAACACTGCGGCCCCAGGAGACGGCACCACAGCGTGCAACTCCACTGCTTCTGATTGTGCAGCTCTCTCACGTCGTCCTCCTTTCTTCTCTCCTTCTTCCCCTTGCTGTCTCTATCCTACATTTCATCGTCGATACAGGGCAACTTTAAAGTTTGTTGGCTGTATGTCACAGACCAGTTCCAGACTCAATTTCCCCCTTTTTGTTTGTTTGCGTTGAGCTTTTACACAATAAGCAATCTATATAACACTATGATTTTTGCCTGCTTGGAGCAGATTTCACTTGTACTCTCACCATCCCAAGTGGGTCTGATCTGGGGTAATTAATGTCTTCTTTTGCTACAAAGTAGTAGTAGTAATAGTTTCTCAAACCGTTTGATTTATCTCAAGGCAAATGCAAAACAGAGTCACATAATAGCATAAAGCCTCTAAAAACTTTGAGGGCAACAAAAGTTTTGTAAGCCATTAAATGCACCCTTTTTTTTCAAGATGTCCTTTCAGTACCAGTACAAAGTCAATAAAAAGAAAACAAAAACACGGTAGTACAACTGTTACTTTATTTGAATGTGCAAGAAATTTAAAAGTCATGACTATATAGCACATATTGCCAGCATCATATTTCATCTGGCCAAATTGCACTAGCAACGTCACCGACTGAGATGGTGTACCAGACCAGGAGGTCTCAAATTCACCATCTGTTAATTTTGATCTGAGCTCTGAGAAATAGTATTTAATTTCTTGTATGTCACAATGAAATTTAGCATTATATATGAGAAAAACAGATAGTTTGGGTTTGATTATTTAACTTACGTTATTTAAAGTTCTAGTATAGTTCATTTTATTTAAAATGAATATTTTATGGATATAAAAATAATGATCACCTGTTAAACGATACACACCAACTTTTTAAAACTTTCTATTACTTGTGGGATTTTAGGACCATTCCTCCTTCATATGCTTTTTAAAATACTGTTTGCATACCCTTACTTGAGACTCAGTGCTTTCTCTTCCTTTTCCTGTAAAACTTATGGCAGTACATTGTATAATGACAAGTGACCAAAAAAAATCAATTTGTAATCAGATTTGAGGGTTTTGATTTCCTCTGATGAGTTTAAATTTCATTAAAAGCAACCGTATTTGAACATAAAAGAAATCCTTGAAGGGTAAAACAGGGAATTGTCTCAAAGAGTATAAAGAATCTAAACTCTTTTGTGCTATTTATTCATGGCATTAATTGTGCGGTCCAGCATGCGGTGTCAGTTGGCAGATGCTCAGTTATCAGGCCCTGCGATCTGCTCAAGGAGGGGAAAAAAAGCACAAGGGCTCACATTCAAAAATCGTTCTTTGGCATATTGACACTTTAGTTATCAACAGCCCTTATTATCTGCTTAGCGGTAGATCGCAGCTTGCTGGTGACATAATAAGCTACAAATCACTGATGGGGCCTTTCTGCATGCTCCTAATTGTATGTATTCTCTAGAAAAAAATTATCATTGGTCCTCTTGTCTTGATGAGAAATTGACATTTTCTGGCTGATTCTGCGCAAGCAGTATGCAGGGGAGATAAGACTTATAGTTGTTTTAAAGGAGTGCAGCCATTCTTTCAGGGGCCTCTTTATTGCTCTAGTTGACCCACTTGATGAGTATGGATTTCATGAGGTCTTTTTCAGCATTTGAACTATAAAAGGTTCAGAATGACACCACCCCTTATAGACAAAAGATAACCTTGCCCTTTGAATATATTGATTCTTTATTAACTAGGCTGTTTAATGCAATGAAATGAGGCATTAGATTGAAGCCTATTTCAAGTGCTTTGAATAATCTTTAAAAGCTTGAAAGACTTTAAAAAGCTGCTCTGTAATAATTGGCATATACTTTTAGAGACTCTATTCCTTCATTTTGATTAAGGAAATTTTATCATCTTCATTTTTGCATTTCTAAACTTGGTATAGGCTGACACAATGTATTTTCATGCCAGGGCTATTACCAAGTTGCGGATTCAGATGTGTCATAGGTGCTAGATTGCTCTAGGACTTGTCGTTCCCAGCACAAAATGTATGGTGTTTTTTTCCCTTTTGTATTTTCTTTGCATTGAATGTTAGACCAACCATTTAGATACTCATTATTCAAACCTTTTAAATAAACCTAAAAGGAACAGCGCCAGTAGGCATTGTGCAGACTTTCATCCCCATAAACCATCTTATTTTTAGTGGAGTGCATCTGATTATGCCACTGGTTAAACATGATACACAGATACATATGCAAAGTGAAATGACTGTCAATGCAAAATAATAATAATAATCCAAAGTGCTCTATATTTTTAACATCTATTTTCATCAAACAAAAACTATGGAAATATTGCAGGAAACGTATTTAAATATCGTGGTTTTGCTTCTTTGTAAAACATAACTACAGTAAGCTGCAGCTTCCCGTCACACTTCATCACTTAACTACAGCAGCACAGGGCACCAAAGGCGTGCTACATGTCATTTGGCAGAATATACACATGCATGTACATATATTTAGTTCTGAACTCGGAGTTTTTCAGTGCCATCTTGAAGTTTCCAGTAGCCCCTGGTAGCAATGGAACAAAACTCACATAATGAGTTCCCTCCTTTACCAGGACACGCACTTGCATTGGTGTGCCTCAACTTCAGGTTTAGCGCTGGAACTGTCTTCCACGAAAACACCCTCTTGACTGGGAGGCTCTGAATCATGCCCACCTCAGCATATTCACAGTTCAAGTACATTATATGTGCATTACACGCGCTACAGTCCAAGGGATAAAATATTTGCGTTCAGTATTATAATTAGCAATAGCATTTGCTTTCTTATCAGCATTTAAAAGACAAGTAGGTTGACCATCAGTGTCAAAACACTGAATGGAAAATTCGGGTTGTGCTTTGTTTAAAATAGCTTTTCCTGTTTACAGAATTTTACAATACCATATTAAAATAAAAATAAAATATTTTAAAAAAAAAAAGCTCTACTGTTACCTTTACTTTACAAGGAGGGTGTCTGGGGCACAGTTTTGGTTAAATACTTTACCAAGGCTGAGCAACAAGTCACTGCCGGCCTGCAGAAGGCTGCTTTCTTCCCAATCTTCTCGCGGGCTGCCTGGGCTGGCTGTCCTGGCACTTTTTGTCACAGAAAAACCCACTTCACAGTCTATGTTTTTTCTTAATCAAGACATAACTACAAATGTTGACAGTTAGAAATGAAACCCCCAGTGTTG